>JAXFYN010000562.1:0-52000 GCA_036172215.1 Camellia granthamiana
CGATGCGCAAAACGGCGCGAGTGATAAACTGCGCAAAACAGTGCGATGCGCCAAAAGGCGCTAGTGTTAAACTGCACAAAAGAGTGCGATGCAAAAAAGGGCAGGAGTGATAAACTGCGCAAAACAGTGCGATGCGCAAAATAGCGCGAGTGATAAACTGCGCAAAACAGTGCGATGCGCAAAACAGTGCGATGCGCAAAACGGCGCGAGTGATAAACTGTGCAAAACAGTGCGATGCGCAAAATCGCGCGAGTGTTAAACTGCGCAAAACGGTGCGATGCGCAGAACGGAGCGAGTGATAAACTGCGCAAAACGGCGCCAGTGATAAACTGCGCAAAACCGTGCGATGCGCAAACCCGCGCGAGTGTTAAACTACTCAAAACGGTGCGATGTGCAAAACGGCGCGGGTGATAAACTACGCAAAATCGTGCGATGCGCAAAACGGCGCGAGTGATAAACTGCCCAAAACTGTGCGATGCGCAAAACGGGGCGAGTGATAAACTGGGCAAAACAGAGCGATGCGCAAAACGGCGCGAGTGATAAACTGCGCAAAACAGTGCGATGCGCAAAACGGCGCGAGTGTTATACTGCGCAAAACAGTGCGATGCGCAAAACAGCAGGAGTGATAAATTGCGCAAAACAGTGCGATGCGCAAAATAGCGCGAGTGTTAAACTGCGCAAAACAGTGCGATGTGATAAACTGCGCGAGTGTTAAACTGCGTAAAATGGTGCGATGCGCAAAACGGGGCGAGTGATAAACTGCGCAAAACAGTGCGATGCGCAAAACGGCGCGGGTGATAAACTGCGCAAAACAATGCGATGCGCAAAATCGCGCGAGTGTTAAACTGTGCAAAACGGTGCGATGCGCAGAACGGAGCGAGTGATAAACTGTGCAGAACGGTGCCAGTGATAAACTGTGCAAAATCGTGCGATGCGCAAACCCGCGCGAGTGTTAAACTGCTCAAAACGGTGCGATGTGCAAAACGGCGCGGGTGATAAACTGTGCAAAATCGTGCGATGCGCAAAACGGCACGCGTGATAAATTGCGCAAAACTGTGCGATGCGTAAAACGGCGCGAGTGATAAACTGTGCAAAACAGTGCGAGGCGCAAAACGACCCCAGTGATAAACTGCTCAAAACAGAGCGATGCGCCAAAAGGCGCGAGTGTTAAACTGCGCAAAACAGTGCGATGCGCAAAACGACAGGAGTGATAAATTGCGCAAAACAGTGCGATGCGCAAAACAGCGGGAGTGATAAACTGCGCAAAACAGTGCGATGCGATAAACTGCGCGAGTGTTAAACTGAGCAAAATGGTGCGATGCGCAAAACGGGGCGAGTGATAAACTGCGCAAAACAGTGCGATGCGTAAAACGGCGCGAGTGATAAACTGCGCAAAATAGAGCGATGCGCAAAACGGCAAGAGTGATAAACTGCGCAAAACAGTGCGATGCGATAAACCGCGCGAGTGTTAAACTGCGCAAAACGGTGCGATGCGCAAAACGGCACGAGTGATAAACTGCGCAAAATAGTGCGATGCGCAAATGCGTGCGAGTGATAATCTGTCGAAAACAGTGCGATGCGCAAAACGGCGTGAGTGATAAACTGCGCAAAACAGTGCGATGCGCAAAGCGGCGCGAGTATTAAACTGCGCAAATCGGTGCGATCCGCAAAACGGCGCGGGTGATAAACTGCGCAAAACTGTGCGATGCGTAAATCGGCGCGAGTGATAAACTGCGCAAAACAGTGCGATGCGCAAAACGGCGCGAGTGATAAACTCCGTAAAACAGTGCGATGCGCCAAAAGGCGCGAGTGTTAAACTGCACAAAAGAGTGCGATGCGCAAAACGGCAGGAGTGATAAACTGCGCAAAACAGTGCGATGCGCAAAACCGGGCGAGTGATAAACTGCGCAAAACAGCGCGAGTGATAAACTGCGCAAAACAGTTCAATGCGCCAAAAGGCACGAGTGTTAAACTGCGGAAAACAGTGCGATGCGCAAAACGGCGCGAGTGATAAACTGCGCAAAACAGTGCGATGCGCAAACCCGCGCGAGTGTTAAACTGCTCAAAGCGGTGCGATGTGCAAAACGGCGCGGGTGATAAACTGCGCAAAATCGTGCGATACGCAAAACGGCACGAGTGATAAACTGCCCAAAACCGTGCGATGCGCAAAACGGGGCGAGTGATAAACTGGGCAAAACAGAGCGATGCGCAAAACGGCGCGAGTGATAAACTGCGCAAAACAGTGCGATGCGCAAAACGGCGCGAGTGTTAAACTGCGCAAAACAGTGCGATGCGCAAAACAGCAGGAGTGATAAATTGCACAAAACAGTGCGATGCGCAAAATAGCGCGAGTGATAAACTTCGCAAAACAGTGCGATGCGATAAACTGCGCAAGACGGTGCGATGCGCAAAACGGGGTGAGTGATAAACTGCGCAACACAGTGCGATGCGCAAAACGGCGCGAGTGATAAACTTTGCAAAACAGTGCGATGCGCAGAACGGAGCGAGTGATAAACTGCGCAAAACGTCGCCAGTGATAAACTGTGCAAAACAGTGCGATGCGCAAACCCGCGCGAGTGTTAAACTGCTCAAAGCGGTGCGATGTGCAAAACGGCGCGGGTGATAAACTGCGCAAAATCGTGCGATGCGCAAAACGGCGCGAGTGATAAACTGCCCAAAACCGTGCGATGCGTAAAACGGGGCGAGTGATAAACTGGGCAAAACAGAGCGATGCGCAAAACGGCGCGAGTGATAAACTGCGCAAAACAGTGCGATGCGCCAAAAGGCGCTAGTGTTAAACTGCACAAAAGAGTGCGATGCGCAAAACGGCAGGAGTGATAAACTGCGCAAAACAGTGCGATGCGCAAAATAGCGCGAGTGATAAACTGCGCAAAACAGTGCGATGCGCAAAACGGCGCGAGTGATAAACTGTGCAAAACAGTGCGATGCGCAAAATCGCGCGAGTGTTAAACTGCGCAAAACAGTGCGATGCGCAGAACGGAGCGAGTGATAAACTGCGCAAAACGGCGCCAGTGATAAACTGCGCAAAACCGTGCGATGCGCAAACCCGCGCGAGTGTTAAACTGCTCAAAACGGTGCGATGTGCAAAACGGCGCGGGTGATAAACTACGCAAAATCGTGCGATGAGCAAAACGGCGCGAGTGATAAACTGCCCAAAACTGTGCGATGCGCAAAACGGGGCGAGTGATAAACTGGGCAAAACAGAGCGATGCGCAAAACGGCGCGAGTGATAAACTGCGCAAAACAGTGCGATGCGCAAAACGGCGCGAGTGTTAAACTGCGCAAAACAGTGCGATGCGCAAAATAGCGCGAGTGTTAAACTGCGCAAAACAGTGCGATGTGATAAACTGCGCGATTGTTAAACTGCGTAAAACGGGGCGAGTGATAAACTGCGCAAAACAGTGCGATGCGCAAAACGGCGCGGGTGATAAACTGTGCAAAACATTGCGATGCGCAAAATCGCGCGAGTGTTAAACTGTGCAACACGGTGCGATGCGCAGAACGGAGCGAGTGATAAACTGCGCAGAACGGCGCCAGTGATAAACTGCGCAAAATCGTGCGATGCGCAAACCCGCGCGAGTGTTAAACTGCTGAAAACGGTGCGATGTGCAAAACGGCGCGGGTGATAAACTGTGCAAAATCGTGCGATGCGCAAAACGGCACGCGTGATAAATTGCGCAAAACTGTGCGATGCGTAAAATGGCGCGAGTGATAAACTGCGCAAAACAGTGCGAGGCGCAAAACGACGCCAGTGATAAACTGCTCAAAACAGAGCGATGCGCCAAAAGGCGCGAGTGTTAAACTGCGCAAAACAGTGCGATGCGCAAAACGACAGGAGTGATAAATTGCGCAAAACAGTGCGATGCGCAAAACAGCGGGAGTGATAAACTGCGCAAAACAGTGCGATGCGATAAACTGCGCGAGTGTTAAACTGAGCAAAATGGTGCGATGCGCAAAACGGGGCAAGTGATAAACTGCGCAAAACAGTGCGATGCGCAAAACGGCGCGAGTGATAAACTGCGCAAAATAGAGCGATGCGCAAAACGGCAAGAGTGATAAACTGCGCAAAACAGTGCGATGCGATAAACCGCGCGAGTGTTAAACTGCGCAAAACGGTGCGATCCGCAAAACGGCACGAGTGATAAACTGCGCAAAATAGTGCGATGCGCAAAACGGCGCGAGTGTTAAACTGCGTAAAACAGTGCGATGCGCAAATGCGTGCGAGTGATAATCTGTCGAAAACAGTGCGATGCGCAAAACTGCGTGAGTGATAAACTGCGCAAAACAGTGCGATGCGCAAAGCGGCGCGAGTATTAAACTGCGCAAATTGGTGCAATGCGCAAAACGGCGTGGGTGATAAACTGCGCAAAACTGTGCGATGCGTAAAACGACGCGAGTGATAAACTGCGCAAAACAGTGCGATGCGCAAAACGGCGCGAGTGATAAACTCCGTAAAACAGTGCGATGCGCCAAAAGGCGCGAGTGTTAAACTGCACAAAAGAGTGCGATGCGCAAAACGGCAGGAGTGATAAACTGCGCAAAACAGTGCGATGCGCAAAACCGGGCGAGTGATAAACTGCGCAAAACTGTGCGATGCGCAAAACAGCGCGAGTGATAAACTGCGCAAAACAGTTCGATGCGCCAAAAGGCACGAGTGTTAAACTGCGGAAAACAGTGCGATGCGCAAAACGGCGCGAGTGATAAACTGCGCAAAACAGTGCGATGCGCAAACCCGCGCGAGTGTTAAACTGCTCAAAGCGGTGCGATGTGCAAAACGGCGCGGGTGATAAACTGCGCAAAATCGTGCGATGCGCAAAACGGCGCGAGTGATAAACTGCCCAAAACCGTGCGATGCGCAAAACGGGGCGAGTGTTAAACTGGGCAAAACAGAGCGATGCGCAAAACGGCGCGAGTGATAAACTGCGCAAAACAGTGCGATGCGCAAAACAGCGCGAGTGTTAAACTGCGCAAAACAGTGCGATGCGCAAAACAGCAGGGGTGATAAATTGCGCAAAACAGTGCGATGCGCAAAATAGCGCGAGTGATAAACTTCGCAAAACAGTGCGATGCGATAAACTGCGCAAGACGGTGCGGTGCGCAAAACGGGGTGAGTGATAAACTGCGCAACACAGTGCGATGCGCAAAACGGCGCGAGTGATAAAATGTGCAAAACAATGCGATGCGCAGAACGGAGCGACTGATAAACTGCGCAAAACGTCGCCAGCGATAAACTGCGCAAAACAGTGCGATGCGCAAACCCGCGCGAGTGTTAAACTGCTCAAAGCGGTGCGATGTGCAAAACGGCGCGGGTGATAAACTGCGCAAAATCGTGCGATGCGCAAAACGGCGCGAGTGACAAACTGCCCAAAACCGTGCGATGCGCAAAACGGGGCGAGTGATAAACTGGGCGAAACAGAGCGATGCGCAAAACGGCGCGAGTGATAAACTGCGCAAAACAGTGCGATGCGCCAAAAGGCGCTAGTGTTAAACTGCACAAAAGAGTGCGATGCGCAAAACGGCAGGAGTGATAAACTGCGCAAAACAGTGCGATGCTCAAAATAGCGCGAGTGATAAACTGCGCAAAACAATGCGATGCGCGAAACGGCGCGAGTGATAAACCGTGGAAAACAGTGCGATGCGCAAAATCGCGCGAGTGTTAAACTGCGCAAAACGGTGCGATGCGCAGAACGGAGCGAGTGATAAACTGCGCAAAACGGCGCCAGTGATAAACTGCGCAAAACCGTGCGATGCGCAAACCCGCGCGAGTGTTAAACTGCTCAAAACGGTGCGATGTGCAAAACGGCGCGGGTGATAAACTACGCAAAATCGTGCGATGCGCAAAACGGCGCGAGTGATAAACTGCCCAAAACTGTGCGATGCGCAAAACGGGGCGAGTGATAAACTGGGCAAAACAGAGCGATGCGCAAAACGGCGCGAGTGATAAACTGCGCAAAACAGTGCGATGCGCAAAACGGCGCGAGTGTTAAACTGCGCAAAACAGTGCGATGCGCAAAACAGCAGGAGTGATAAATTGCGCAAAACAGTGCGATGCGCAAAATAGCGCGAGTGTTAAACTGCGCAAAACAGTGCGATGCGATAAACTGCGCGAGTGTTAAACTGCGTAAAACGGTGCGATGCGCAAAACGGGGCGAGTGATAAACTGCGCAAAACAGTGCGATGCGCAAAACGGCGCGGGTGATAAACTGTGCAAAACAATGCGATGCGCAAAATCGCGCGAGTGTTAAACTGTGCAAAACGGTGCGATGCGCAGAACGGAGCGAGTGATAAACTGCGCAGAACGGCGCCAGTGATAAACTGCGCAAAATCGTGCGATGCGCAAACCCGCGCGAGTGTTAAACTGCTCAAAACGGTGCGATGTGCAAAACGGCGCGGGTGATAAACTGTGCAAAATCGTGCGATGCGCAAAACGGCACGCGTGATAAATTGCGCAAAACTGTGCGATGCGTAAAACGGCGCGAGTGATAAACTGCGCAAAACAGTGCGAGGCGCAAAACGACGCCAGTGATAAACTGCTCAAAACAGAGCGATGCGCCAAAAGGCGCGAGTGTTAAACTGCGCAAAACAGTGCGATGCGCAAAACGACAGGAGTGATAAATTGCGCAAAACAGTGCGATGCGCAAAACAGCGGGAGTGATAAACTGCGCAAAACAGTGCGATGCGATAAACTGCGCGAGTGTTAAACTGAGCAAAATGGTGCGATGCGCAAAACGGCGCGAGTGATAAACTGCGCAAAACAGTGCGATGCGCAAAACGGCGCGAGTGTTAAACTGCGCAAAACAGTGCGATGCGCAAAACAGCAGGAGTGATAAATTGCGCAAAACAGTGCGATGCGCAAAATAGCGCGAGTGTTAAACTGCGCAAAACAGTGCGATGCGATAAACTGCGCGAGTGTTAAACTGCGTAAAACGGTGCGATGCGCAAAACGGGGCGAGTGATAAACTGCGCAAAACAGTGCGATGCGCAAAACGGCGCGGGTGATAAACTGTGCAAAACAATGCGATGCGCAAAATCGCGCGAGTGTTAAACTGTGCAAAACGGTGCGATGCGCAGAACGGAGCGAGTGATAAACTGCGCAGAACGGCGCCAGTGATAAACTGCGCAAAATCGTGCGATGCGCAAACCCGCGCGAGTGTTAAACTGCTCAAAACGGTGCGATGTGCAAAACGGCGCGGGTGATAAACTGTGCAAAATCGTGCGATGCGCAAAACGGCACGCGTGATAAATTGCGGAAAACTGTGCGATGCGTAAAACGGCGCGAGTGATAAACTGCGCAAAACAGTGCGAGGCGCAAAACGACGCCAGTGATAAACTGCTCAAAACAGAGCGATGCGCCAAAAGGCGCGAGTGTTAAACTGCGCAAAACAGTGCGATGCGCAAAACGACAGGAGTGATAAATTGCGCAAAACAGTGCGATGCGCAAAACAGCGGGAGTGATAAACTGCGCAAAACAGTGCGATGCGATAAACTGCGCGAGTGTTAAACTGAGCAAAATGGTGCGATGCGCAAAACGGGGCGAGTGATAAACTGCGCAAAACAGTGCGATGCGCAAAACGGCGCGAGTGATAAGCTGCGCAAAATAGAGCGATGCGCAAAACGGCAAGAGTGATAAACTGCGCAAAACAGTGCGATGCGATAAACCGCGCAAGTGTTAAACTGCGCAAAACGGTGCGATGCGCAAAACGGCACGAGTGATAAACTGCGCAAAATAGTGCGATGCGCAAAACGGCGCGAGTGTTAAACTGCGTAAAACAGTGCGATGCGCAAATGCGTGCGAGTGATAATCTGTCGAAAACAGTGCGATGCGCAAAACGGCGTGAGTGATAAACTGCGCAAAACAGTGCGATGCGCAAGGCGGCGCGAGTATTAAACTGCGCAAATCGGTGCGATGCGCAAAACGGCGCGGGTGATAAACTGCGCAAAACTGTGCGATGCGTAAAACGACGCGCGTGATAAACTGCGCAAAACACTGCGATGCGCAAAACGGCGCGAGTGATAAACTCCGTAAAACAGTGCGATGCACCAAAAGGCGCGAGTGTTAAACTGCACAAAAGAGTGCGATGCGCAAAACGGCAGGAGTGATAAACTGCGCAAAACAGTGCGATGCGCAAAATCGGGCGAGTGATAAACTGCGCAAAACTGTGCGATGCGCAAAACCGCGCGAGTGATAAACTGCGCAAAACAGTTCGATGCGCCAAAAGGCACGAGTGTTAAACTGCGGAAAACAGTGCGATGCGCAAAACGGCGCGAGTGATAAACTGCGCAAAACAGTGCGATGCGCAAACCCGCGCGAGTGTTAAACTGCTCAAAGCGGTGCGATGTGCAAAACGGCGCGGGTGATAAACTGCACAAAATCGTGCGATGCGCAAAACGGCGCGAGTGATAAACTGCCCAAAACCGTGCGATGCGCAAAACGGGGCGAGTGATAAACTGGGCAAAACAGAGCGATGCGCAAAACGGCGCGAGTGATAAACTGCGCAAAACAGTGCGATGCGCAAAACAGCGCGAGTGTTAAACTGCGCAAAACAGTGCGATGCGCAAAACAGCAGGAGTGATAAATTGCGCAAAACAGTGCGATGCGCAAAATAGCGCGAGTGATAAACTGCGCAAAACAGTGCGATGCGATAAACTGCGCAAGACGGTGCGATGCGCAAAACGGGGTGAGTGATAAACTGCGCAACACAGTGCGATGCGCAAAACGGCGCGAGTGATAAACTGTGCAAAACAGTGCGATGCGCAGAACGCAGCGAGTGATAAACTGCGCAAAACGTCGCCAGTGATAAACTGCGCAAAACAGTGCGATGCGCAAACCCGCGCGAGTGTTAAACTGCTCAAAGCGGTGCGATGTGCAAAACGGCGCGGGTGATAAACTGCGCAAAATCGTGCGATGCGAAAAACGGCGCGAGTGACAAACTGCCCAAAACCGTGCGATGCGCAAAACGGGGCGAGTGATAAACTGGGCAAAACAGAGCGATGCGCAAAACGGCGCGAGTGATAAACTGCGCAAAACAGTGCGATGCGCCAAAAGGCGCTAGTGTTAAACTGCACAAAAGAGTGCGATGCGCAAAACGGCAGGAGTGATAAACTGCGCAAAACAGTGCGATGCGCAAAATAGCGCGAGTGATAAACTGCGCAAAACAGTGCGATGCGCAAAACGGCGCGAGTGATAAACTGTGCAAAACAGTGCGATGCGCAAAATCGCGCGAGTGTTAAACTGCGCAAAACGGTGCGATGCGCAGAACGGAGCGAGTGATAAACTGCGCAAAACGGCGCCAGTGATAAACTGCGCAAAACCGTGCGATGCGCAAACCCGCGCGAGTGTTAAACTGCTCAAAACGGTGCGATGTGCAAAACGGCGCGGGTGATAAACTACGCAAAATCGGGCGATGCGCAAAACGGCGCGAGTGATAAACTGCCCAAAACTGTGCGATGCGCAAAACGGGGCGAGTGATAAATTGGGCAAAACAGAGCGATGCGCAAAACGGCGCGAGTGATAAACTGCGCAAAACAGTGCGATGCGCAAAACGCCGCGAGTGTTAAACTGTGCAAAACAGTGCGATGCGCAAAACAGCAGGAGTGATAAATTGCGCAAAACAGTGCGATGCGCAAAATAGCGCGAGTGTTAAACTGCGCAAAATAGTGCGATGCGATAAACTGCGCGAGTGTTAAACTGCGTAAGACGGTGCGATGCGCAAAACGGGGCGAGTGATAAACTGCGCAAAACAGTGCGATGCGCAAAACGGCGCGGGTGATAAACTGTGCAAAACAATGCGATGCGCAAAATCGCGCGAGTGTTAAACTGTGCAAAACGGTGCGATGCGCAGAACGGAGCGAGTGATAAACTGCGCAGAACGGCGCCAGTGATAAACTGCGCAAAATCGTGCGATGCGCAAACCCGCGCGAGTGTTAAACTGCTCAAAACGGTGCGATGTGCAAAACGGCGCGGGTGATAAACTGTGCAAAATCGTGCGATGCGCAAAACGGCACGCGTGATAAATTGCGCAAAACTGTGCGATGCGTAAAACGGCGCGAGTGATAAACTGCGCAAAACAGTGCGAGGCGCAAAACGACGCCAGTGATAAACTGCTCAAAACAGAGCGATGCGCCAAAAGGCGCGAGTGTTAAACTGCGCAAAACAGTGCGATGCGCAAAACGACAGGAGTGATAAATTGCGCAAAACAGTGCGATGCGCAAAACAGCGCGAGTGATAAACTGCGCAAAACAGTGCGATGCGATAAACTGCGCGAGTGTTCAACTGAGCAAAATGGTGCGATGCGCAAAACGGGGCGAGTGATAAACTGCGCAAAACAGTGCGATGCGCAAAACGGCGCGAGTGATAAACTGCGCAAAATAGAGCGATGCGCAAAACGGCAACAGTGATAAACTGCGCAAAACAGTGCGATGCGATAAACCGCGCGAGTGTTAAACTGCGCAAAACGGTGCGATGCGCAAAACGGCACGAGTGATAAACTGCGCAAAATAGTGCGATGCGCAAAACGGCGCGAGTGTTAAACTGCGTAAAACAGTGCGATGCGCAAATGCGTGCGAGTGATAATCTGTCGAAAACAGTGCGATGCGCAAAACGGCGTGAGTGATAAACTGCGCAAAACAGTGCGATGCGCAAAGTGGCGCGAGTATTAAACTGCGCAAATCGGTGCGATGCGCAAAACGGCGCGGGTGATAAACTGCGCAAAACTGTGCGATGCGTAAAACGACGCGCGTGATAAACTGCGCAAAACAGTGCGATGCGCAAAACGGCGCGAGTGATAAACTCCGTAAAACAGTGCGATGCACCAAAAGGCGCGAGTGTTAAACTGCACAAAAGAGTGCGATGCGCAAAACGGCAGGAGTGATAAACTGCGCAAAACAGTGCGATGCGCAAAACCGGGCGAGTGATAAACTGCGCAAAACTGTGCGATGCGCAAAACAGCGCGAGTGATAAACTGCACAAAACAGTTCGATGCGCCAAAAGGCACGAGTGTTAAACTGCGGAAAATAGTGCGATGCGCAAAACGGCCCGAGTGATAAACTGCGCAAAACAGTGCGATGCGCAAACCCGCGCGAGTGTTAAACTGCTCAAAGCGGTGCGATGTGCAAAACGGCGCGGGTGATAAACCGCACAAAATCGTGCGATGCGCAAAACGGCGCGAGTGATAAACTGCCCAAAACCGTGCGATGCGCAAAACGGGGCGAGTGATAAACTGGGCAAAACAGAGCGATGCGCAAAACGGCGCGAGTGTTAAACTGCGCAAAACAGTGCGATGCGCAAAACAGCAGGAGTGATAAATTGCGCAAAACAGTGCGATGCGATAAACTGCGCAAGACGGTGCGATGTGCAAAACGGGGTGAGTGATAAACTGCGCAACACAGTGCGATGCGCAAAACGGCGCGAGTGATAAACTGTGCAAAACAGTGCGATGCGCAGAACGCAGCGAGTGATAAACTGCGCAAAACGTCGCCAGTGATAAACTGCGCAAAACAGTGCGATGCGCAAACCCGCGCGAGTGTTAAACTGCTCAAAGCGGTGCGATGTGCAAAACGGCGCGGGTGATAAACTGCGCAAAATCATGCGATGCGAAAAACGGCGCGAGTGACAAACTGCCCAAAACCGTGCGATGCGCAAAACGGGGCGAGTGATAAACTGGGCAAAACAGAGCGATGCGCAAAACGGCGCGAGTGATAAACTGCGCAAAACAGTGCGATGCGCCAAAAGGCGCTAGTGTTAAACTGCACAAAAGAGTGCGATGCGCAAAACGGCAGGAGTGATAAACTGCGCAAAACAGTGCGATGCGCAAAATAGCGCGAGTGATAAACTGCGCAAAACAGTGCGATGCGCAAAACGGCGCGAGTGATAAACTGTGCAAAACAGTGCGATGCGCAAAATCGCGCGAGTGTTAAACTGCGCAAAACGGTGCGATGCGCAGAACGGAGCGAGTGATAAACTGCGCAAAACGGCGCCAGTGATAAACAGCGCAAAACCGTGCGATGCGCAAACCCGCGCGAGTGTTAAACTGCTCAAAACGGTGCGATGTGCAAAACGGCGCGGGTGATAAACTACGCAAAATCGTGCGATGCGCAAAACGGCGCGAGTGATAAACTGCCCAAAACTGTGCGATGCGCAAAACGGGGCGAGTGATAAATTGGGCAAAACAGAGCGATGCGCAAAACGGTGCGAGTGATAAACTGCGCAAAACAGTGCGATGCGCAAAACGCCGCGAGTGTTAAACTGTGCAAAACAGTGCGATGCGCAAAACAGCAGGAGTGATAAATTGCGCAAAACAGTGCGATGCGCAAAATAGCGCGAGTGTTAAACTGCGCAAAACAGTCCGATGCGATAAACTGCGCGAGTGTTAAACTGCGTAAAACGGTGCGATGCGCAAAACGGGGCGAGTGATAAACTGCGCAAAACAGTGCGATGCGCAAAACGGCGCGGGTGATAAACTGTGCAAAACAATGCGATGCGCAAAATCGCGCGAGTGTTAAACTGTGCAAAACGGTGCGATGCGCAGAACGGAGCGAGTGATAAACCGCGCAGAACGGCGCCAGTGATAAACTGCGCAAAACCGTGCGATGCGCAAACCCGCGCGAGTGTTAAACTGCTCAAAACGGTGCGATGTGCAAAACGGCGCGGGTGATAAACTGTGCAAAATCGTGCGATGCGCAAAACGGCACGCGTGATAAATTGCGCAAAACTGTGCGATGCGTAAAACGGCGCGAGTGATAAACTGCGCAAAACAGTGCGAGGCGCAAAACGACGCCAGTGATAAACTGCTCAAAACAGAGCGATGCGCCAAAAGGCGCGAGTGTTAAATTGCGCAAAACAGTGCGATGCGCAAAACGACAGGAGTGATAAATTGCGCAAAACAGTGCGATGCGCAAAACAGCGCGAGTGATAAACTGCGCAAAACAGTGCGATGCGATAAACTGCGCGAGTGTTAAACTGAGCAAAATGGTGCGATGCGCAAAACGGGGCGAGTGATAAACTGGGCAAAACAGTGCGATGCGCAAAACGGCGCGAGTGATAAACTGCGCAAAATAGAGCGATGCGCAAAACGGCAAGAGTGATAAACTGCGCAAAACAGTGCGATGCAATAAACCGCGCGAGTGTTAAACTGCGCAAAACGGTGCGATGCGCAAAACGGCACGAGTGATAAACTGCGCAAAATAGTGCGACGCGCAAAACGGCGCGAGTGTTAAACTGCGTAAAACAGTGCGATGCGCAAATGCGTGCGAGTGTTAATCTGTCGAAAATAGTGCGATGCGCAAAACGGCGTGAGTGATAAACTGCGCAAAACAGTGCGATGCACAAAGCGGCGCGAGTATTAAACTGCGCAAATCGGTGCGATGCGCAAAACGGCGCGGGTGATAAACTGCGCAAAACTGTGCGATGCGCAAAACGGCGCGAGTGATAAACTCCGTAAAACAGTGCGATGCACCAAAAGGCGAGAGTGTTAAACTGCACAAAAGAGTGCGATGCGCAAAACGGCAGGAGTGATAAACTGCGCAAAACATTGCGATGCGCAAAACCGGGCGAGTGATAAACTGCGCAAAACTGTGCGATGCGCAAAACAGCGCGAGTGATAAACTGCGCAAAACAGTTCGATGCGCCAAAAGGCACGAGTGGTAAACTGCGGAAAACAGTGCGATGCGCCAAAAGGCACGAGTGTTAAACTGCGGAAAACAGTGCGATGCGCAAAACGGCGCGAGTGATAAACTGCGCAAAACAGTGCGATGCGCAAACCCGCGCGAGTGTTAAACTGCTCAAAGCGGTGCGATGTGCAAAACGGCGCGGGTGATAAACTGCACAAAATCGTGCGATGCGCAAAACGGCGCGAGTGATAAACTGCCCAAAACCGTGCGATGCGCAAAACGGGGCGAGTGATAAACTGGGCAAAACAGAGCGATGCGCAAAACGGCGCGAGTGATAAACTGCGCAAAACAGTGCGATGCGCAAAACAGCGCGAGTGTTAAACTGCGCAAAACAGTGCGATGCGCAAAACAGCAGGAGTGATAAATTGCGCAAAACAGTGCGATGCGCAAAATAGCGCGAGTGATAAACTGCGCAAAACAGTGCGATGCGATAAACTGCGCAAGACGGTGCGATGCGCAAAACGGGGTGAGTGATAAACTGCGCAACACAGTGCGATGCGCAAAACGGCGCGAGTGATAAACTGTGCAAAACAGTGCGATGCGCAGAACGCAGCGAGTGATAAACTGCGCAAAACGTCGCCAGTGATAAACTGCGCAAAACAGTGCGATGCGCAAACCCGCGCGAGTGTTAAACTGCTCAAAGCGGTGCGATGTGCAAAACGGCGCGGGTGATAAACTGCGCAAAATCGTGCGATGCGAAAAACGGCGCGAGTGACAAACTGCCCAAAACCGTGCGATGCGCAAAACGGGGCGAGTGATAAACTGGGCAAAACAGAGCGATGCGCAAAACGGCGCGAGTGATAAACTGCGCAAAACAGTGCGATGCGCCAAAAGGCGCTAGTGTTAAACTGCACAAAAGAGTGCGATGCGCAAAACGGCAGGAGTGATAAACTGCGCAAAACAGTGCGATGCGCAAAATAGCGCGAGTGATAAACTGCGCAAAACAGTGCGATGCGCAAAACGGCACGAGTGATAAACTGTGCAAAACAGTGCGATGCGCAAAATCGCGCGAGTGTTAAACTGCGCAAAACGGTGCGATGCGCAGAACGGAGCGAGTGATAAACTGCGCAAAACGGCGCCAGTGATAAACTGCGCAAAACCGTGCGATGCGCAAACCCGCGCGAGTGTTAAACTGCTCAAAACGGTGCGATGTGCAAAACGGCGCGGGTGATAAACTACGCAAAATCGGGCGATGCGCAAAACGGCGCGAGTGATAAACTGCCCAAAACTGTGCGATGCGCAAAACGGGGCGAGTGATAAATTGGGCAAAACAGAGCGATGCGCAAAACGGCGCGAGTGATAAACTGCGCAAAACAGTGCGATGCGCAAAACGCCGCGAGTGTTAAACTGTGCAAAACAGTGCGATGCGCAAAACAGCAGGAGTGATAAATTGCGCAAAACAGTGCGATGCGCAAAATAGCGCGAGTGTTAAACTGCGCCAAATAGTGCGATGCGATAAACTGCGCGAGTGTTAAACTGCGTAAAACGGTGCGATGCGCAAAACGGGGCGAGTGATAAACTGCGCAAAACAGTGCGATGCGCAAAACGGCGCGGGTGATAAACTGTGCAAAACAATGCGATGCGCAAAATCGCGCGAGTGTTAAACTGTGCAAAACGGTGCGATGCGCAGAACGGAGCGAGTGATAAACTGCGCAGAACGGCGCCAGTGATAAACTGCGCAAAATCGTGCGATGCGCAAACCCGCGCGAGTGTTAAACTGCTCAAAACGGTGCGATGTGCAAAACGGCGCGGGTGATAAACTGTGCAAAATCGTGCGATGCGCAAAACGGCACGCGTGATAAATTGCGCAAAACTGTGCGATGCGTAAAACGGCGCGAGTGATAAACTGCGCAAAACAGTGCGAGGCGCAAAACGACGCCAGTGATAAACTGCGTAAAACAGTGCGATGCGCAAATGCGTGCGAGTGATAATCTGTCGAAAACAGTGCGATGCGCAAAACGGCGTGAGTGATAAACTGCGCAAAACAGAGCGATGCGCAAAGCGGCGCGAGTATTAAACTGCGCAAATCGGTGCGATGCGCAAAACGGCGCGGGTGATAAACTGCGCAAAATTGTGCGATGCGTAAAACGGCGCGAGTGATAAACTGCGCAAAACAGTGCGATGCACAAAACGGCGGGAGTGATAAACTCCGTAAAACAGTGCGATGCGCAAAACGGGGCGAGTGATAAACTGCGCAAAACAGTGCGATGCGCAAAACCGCAGGAGTGATAAATTGCGCAAAACAGTGCGATGCGCAAAATAGCGCGAGTGATAAACTTCGCAAAACAGTGCGATGCGATAAACTGCGCAAGACGGTGCGATGCGCAAAACGGGGTGAGTGATAAACTGCGCAACACAGTGCGATGCGCAAAACGGCGCGAGTGATAAACTGTGCAAAACAGTGCGATGCGCAGAACGGAGCGAGTGATAAACTGCGCAAAACGTCGCCAGTGATAAACTGCGCAAAACAGTGCGATGCGCCAAAAGGCGCTAGTGTTAAACTGCACAAAAGAGTGCGATGCGCAAAACGGCAGGAGTGATAAACTGCGCAAAACAGTGCGATGCGCAAAATAGCGCGAGTGATAAACTGCGCAAAACAGTGCGATGCGCAAAACGGCGCGAGTGATAAACTGTGCAAAACAGTGCGATGCGCAAAATCGCGCGAGTGTTAAACTGAGCAAAACGGTGCGATGCGCAGAACGGAGCGAGTGATAAACTGCGCAAAACGGCGCCAGTGATAAACTGCGCAAAACCGTGCGATGCGCAAACCCGCGCGAGTGTTAAACTGCTCAAAACGGTGCGATGTGCAAAACGGCGCGGGTGATAAACTACGCAAAATCGTGCGATGCGCAAAACGGCGCGAGTGATAAACTGCCCAAAACTGTGCGATGCGCAAAACGGGGCGAGTGATAAACTGGGCAAAACAGAGCGATGCGCAAAACGGCGCGAGTGATAAACTGCGCAAAATAGTGCGATGCGCAAAACGCAGCGAGTGTTAAACTGCGCAAAACAGTGCGATGCGCAAAATAGCAGGAGTGATAAATTGCGCAAAACAGTGCGATGCGCAAAATAGCGCGAGTGATAAACTGCGTAAAACAGTGCGATGCGATAAACTGCGCGAGTGTTAAACTGCGTAAAACGGTGCGATGCGCAAAACGGGGCGAGTGATAAACTGCGCAAAACAGTGCGATGCGCAAAACGGCGCGGGTGATAAACTGTGCAAAACAATGCGATGCGCAAAATCGCGTGAGTGTTAAACTGTGCAAAACGGTACGATGCGCAGAACAGAGCGAGTGATAAACTGCGCAGAACGGCGCCAGTGACAAACTGCGCAAAACCGTGCGATGCGCAAACCCGCGCGAGTGTTAAACTGCTCAAAACGGTGCGATGTGCAAAACGGCGCGGGTGATAAACTGTGCAAAATCGTGCGATGCGCAAAACGGCACGCGTGATAAATTGCGCAAAACTGTGCGATGCGTAAAACGGCGCGAGTGATAAACTGCGCAAAACAGTGCGAGGCGCAAAACGACGCCAGTGATAAACTGCTCAAAACAGAGCGATGCGCCAAAAGGCGCGAGTGTTAAACTGCGCAAAACAGTGCGATGCGCAAAACGACAGGAGTGATAAATTGCGCAAAACAGTGCGATGCGCAAAACAGCGCGAGTGATAAACTGCGCAAAACAGTGCGATGCGATAAACTGCGCGAGTGTTAAACTGAGCAAAATGGTGCGATGCGCAAAACGGGGCGAGTGATAAACTGCGCAAAACAGTGCGATGCGCAAAACGGCGCGAGTGATAAACTGCGCAAAATAGAGCGATGCGCAAAACGGCAAGAGTGATAAACTGCGCAAAACAGTGCGATGCGATAAACCGCGCGAGTGTTAAACTGCGCAAAACAGAGCGATGCGCAAAACGGCGCGAGTGATAAACTGCGCAAAACAGTGCGATGCGCAAAACAGCGCGAGTGTTAAACTGCGCAAAACAGTGCGATGCGCAAAACAGCAGGAGTGATAAATTGCGCAAAACAGTGCGATGCGCAAAATAGCGCGAGTGATAAACTGCGCAAAACAGTGCGATGCGATAAACTGCGTAAGACGGTGCGATGCGCAAAACGGGGTGAGTGATAAACTGCGCAACACAGTGCGATGCGCAAAACGGCGCGAGTGATAAACTGTTTAAAACAGTGCGATGCGCAGAACGGAGCGAGTGATAAACTGCGCCAAACGTCGCCAGTGATAAACTGCGCAAAACAGTGCGATGCGCAAACCCGCGCGAGTGTTAAACTGCTCAAAGCGGTGCGATGTGCAAAACGGCGCGGGTCATAAACTGCGCAAAATCGTGCGATGCGCAAAACGGCGCGAGTGATAAACTGCCCAAAACCGTGCTATGCGCAAAACGGGGCGAGTAATAAACTGGGCAAAACAGAGCGATGCGCAAAACGGCGCGAGTGATAAACTGCGCAAAACAGTGCGATGCGCCAAAAGGCGCTAGTGTTAAACTGCACAAAAGAGTGCGATGCGCAAAACGGCAGGAGTGATAAACTGCGCAAAACAGTGCGATGCGCAAAATAGCGCGAGTGATAAACTGCGCAAAACAGTGCGATGCGCAAAACGGCGCGAGTGATAAACTGTGCAAAACAGTGCGATGCGCAAAATCGCGCGAGTGTTAAACTGCGCAAAACGGTGCGATGCGCAGAACGGAGCGAGTGATAAACTGCGCAAAACGGCGCCAGTGATAAACTGCGCAAAACCGTGCGCTGCGCAAACCCGCGCGAGTGTTAAACTGCTCAAAACGGTGCGATGTGCAAAACGGCGCGGGTGATAAACTACGCAAAATCGTGCGATGCGCAAAACGGCGCGAGTGATAAACTGCCCAAAACTGTGCGATGCGCAAAACGGGGCGAGTGATAAACTGGGCAAAACAGAGCGATGCGCAAAACGGCGCGAGTGATAAACTGCGCAAAACAGTGCGATGCGCAAAACGCCGCGAGTGTTAAACTGCGCAAAACAGCAGGAGTGATAAATTGCGCAAAACAGTGCGATGCGCAAAACGGCGCGAGTGATAAACTGCGCAAAACGGTGCGATGCGATAAACTGCGCGAGTGTTAAACTGCGTAAAACGGTGCGATGCGCAAAACGGGGCGAGTGATAAACTGCGGAAAACAGTGCGATGCGCAAAACGGCGCGGGTGATAAACTGTGCAAAACAATGCGATGCGCAAAATTGCGCGAGTGTTAAACTGTGCAAAACGGTACGATGCGCAGAACGGAGCGAGTGATAAACTGCGCAGAACGGCGCCAGTGATAAACTGCGCAAAACCGTGCGATGCGCCAACCCGCGCGAGTGTTAAACTGCTCAAAACGGTGCGATGTGCAAAACGGCGCGGGTGATAAACTGTGCAAAATCGTGCGATGCGCAAAACGGCACGCGTGATAAATTGCGCAAAACTGTGCGATGCGTAAAACGGCGAGTGATAAACTGCGCAAAACAGTGCGAGGCGCAAAATGACGCCAGTGATAAACTGCTCAAAACAGAGCGATGCGCCAAAAGGCGCGAGTGTTAAACTGCGCAAAACAGTGCGATGCGCAAAACGACAGGAGTGATAAATTGCGCAAAACAGTGCGATGCGCAAAACAGCGCGAGTGATAAACTGCGCAAAACAGTGCGATGCGATAAACTGCGCGAGTGTTCAACTGAGCAAAATGGTGCGATGCGCAAAACGGGGCGAGTGATAAACTGCGCAAAACAGTGCGATGCGCAAAACGGCGCGAGTGATAAACTGCGCAAAATAGAGCGATGCGCAAAACGACAAGAGTGATAAACTGCGCAAAACAGTGCGATGCGATAAACCGCGCGAGTTTTAAACTGCGCAAAACGGTGCGATGCGCAAAACGGCACGAGTGATAAACTGCGCAAAATAGTGCGATGCGCAAAACGGCGCGAGTGTTAAACTGCGTAAAACAGTTGATGCGCAAATGCGTGCGAGTGATAATCTGTCGAAAACAGTGCGATGCGCAAAACGGCGTGAGTGATAAACTGCGCAAAACAGTGCGATGCGCAAAGCGGCGCGAGTATTAAACTGCGCAAATCGGTGCGATGCGCAAAACGGCGAGGGTGATAAACTGCGCAAAACTGTGCGATGCGTAAAACGGCGCGAGTGATAAACTGGGCAAAACAGTGCGATGCGCAAAACGGCGCGAGTGATAAACCCCGTAAAACAGTGCGATGCGCCAAAAGGCGCGAGTGTTAAACTGCACAAAAGAGTGCGATGCGCAAAACGGCAGGAGTGATAAACTGCGCAAAACAGTGCGATGCGCAAAATCGGGCGAGTGATAAACTGCGCAAAACTGTGCGATGCGCAAAACAGCGCGAGTGATAAACTGCGCAAAACAGTTCGATGCGCCAAAACGCACGAGTGTTAAACTGCGGAAAACAGTGCGATGCGCAAAACGGCGCGAGTGATAAACTGCGCAAAACAGTGCGATGCGCAAACCCGCGCGAGTGTTAAACTGCTCAAAGCGGTGCGATGTGCAAAACGGCGCGGGTGATAAACGGCGCAAAATCGTGCGATGCGCAAAACGGCGCGGGTGATAAACTGCCCAAAACCGTGCGATGCGCAAAACGGGGCGAGTGATAAACTGGGCAAAACAGAGCGATGCGCAAAACGGCGCGAGTGATAAACTGCGCAAAACAGTGCGATGCGCAAAACAGCGCGAGTGTTAAACTGCGCAAAACAGTGCGATGCGCAAAACAGCAGGAGTGATAAATTGCGCAAAACAGTGCGATGCGCAAAATAGCGCGAGTGATAAACTGCGCAAAACAGTGCGATGCGATAAACTGCGTAAGACGGTGCGATGCGCAAAACGGGGTGAGTGATAAACTGTGCAAAACAGTGCGATGCGCAGAACGGAGCGAGTGATAAACTGCGCCAAACGTCGCCAGTGATAAACTGCGCAAAACAGTGCGATGCGCAAACCCGCGCGAGTGTTAAACTGCTCAAAGCGGTGCGATGTGCAAAACGGCGCGGGTCATAAACTGCGCAAAATCGTGCGATGCGCAAAACGGCGCGAGTGATAAACTGCCCAAAACCGTGCTATGCGCAAAACGGGGCGAGTGATAAACTGGGCAAAACAGAGCGATGCGCAAAACGGCGCGAGTGATAAACTGCGCAAAACAGTGCGATGCGCCAAAAGGCGCTAGTGTTAAACTGCACAAAAGAGTGCGATGCGCAAAACGGCAGGAGTGATAAACTGCGCAAAACAGTGCGATGCGCAAAATAGCGCGAGTGATAAACTGCGCAAAACAGTGCGATGCGCAAAACGGCGCGAGTGATAAACTGTGCAAAACAGTGCGATGCGCAAAATCGCGCGAGTGTTAAACTGCGCAAAACGGTGCGATGCGCAGAACGAGCGAGTGATAAACTGCGCAAAACGGCGCCAGTGATAAACTGCGCAAAACCGTGCGCTGCGCAAACCCGCGCGAGTGTTAAACTGCTCAAAACGGTGCGATGTGCAAAACGGCGCGGGTGATAAACTACGCAAAATCGTGCGATGCGCAAAACGGCGCGAGTGATAAACTGCCCAAAACTGTGCGATGCGCAAAACGGGGCGAGTGATAAACTGGGCAAAACAGAGCGATGCGCAAAACGGCGCGAGTGATAAACTGCGCAAAACGGTGCGATGCGATAAACTGCGCGAGTGTTAAACTGCGTAAAACGGTGCGATGCGCAAAACGGGGCGAGTGATAAACTGCGGAAAACAGTGCGATGCGCAAAACGGCGCGGGTGATAAACTGTGCAAAACAATGCGATGCGCAAAATTGCGCGAGTGTTAAACTGTGCAAAACGGTACGATGCGCAGAACGGAGCGAGTGATAAACTGCGCAGAACGGCGCCAGTGATAAACTGCGCAAAACCGTGCGATGCGCCAACCCGCGCGAGTGTTAAACTGCTCAAAACGGTGCGATGTGCAAAACGGCGCGGGTGATAAACTGTGCAAAATCGTGGGATGCGCAAAACGGCACGCGTGATAAATTGCGCAAAACTGTGCGATGCGTAAAACGGCGAGTGATAAACTGCGCAAAACAGTGCGAGGCGCAAAATGACGCCAGTGATAAACTGCTCAAAACAGAGCGATGCGCCAAAAGGCGCGAGTGTTAAACTGCGCAAAACAGTGCGATGCGCAAAACGACAGGAGTGATAAATTGCGCAAAACAGTGCGATGCGCAAAACAGCGCGAGTGATAAACTGCGCAAAACAGTGCGATGCGATAAACTGCGCGAGTGTTCAACTAAGCAAAATGGTGCGATGCGCAAAACGGGGCGAGTGATAAACTGCGCAAAACAGTGCGATGCGCAAAACGGCGCGAGTGATAAACTGCGCAAAATAGAGCGATGCGCAAAACGACAAGAGTGATAAACTGCGCAAAACAGTGCGATGCGATAAACCGCGCGAGTTTTAAACTGCGCAAAACGGTGCGATGCGCAAAACGGCACGAGTGATAAACTGCGCAAAATAGTGCGATGCGCAAAACGGCGCGAGTGTTAAACTGCGTAAAACAGTTGATGCGCAAATGCGTGCGAGTGATAATCTGTCGAAAACAGTGCGATGCGCAAAACGGCGTGAGTGATAAACTGCGCAAAACAGTGCGATGCGCAAAGCGGCGCGAGTATTAAACTGCGCAAATCGGTGCGATGCGCAAAACGGCGAGGGTGATAAACTGCGCAAAACTGTGCGATGCGTAAAACGGCGCGAGTGATAAACTGGGCAAAACAGTGCGATGCGCAAAACGGCGCGAGTGATAAACCCCGTAAAACAGTGCGATGCGCCAAAAGGCGCGAGTGTTAAACTGCACAAAAGAGTGCGATGCGCAAAACGGCAGGAGTGATAAACTGCGCAAAACAGTGCGATGCGCAAAATCGGGCGAGTGATAAACTGCGCAAAACTGTGCGATGCGCAAAACAGCGCGAGTGATAAACTGCGCAAAACAGTTCGATGCGCCAAAACGCACGAGTGTTAAACTGCGGAAAACAGTGCGATGCGCAAAACGGCGCGAGTGATAAACTGCGCAAAACAGTGCGATGCGCAAACCCGCGCGAGTGTTAAACTGCTCAAAGCGGTGCGATGTGCAAAACGGCGCGGGTGATAAACGGCGCAAAATCGTGCGATGCGCAAAACGGCGCGGGTGATAAACTGCCCAAAACCGTGCGATGCGCAAAACGGGGCGAGTGATAAACTGGGCAAAACAGAGCGATGCGCAAAACGGCGCGAGTGATAAACTGCGCAAAACAGTGCGATGCGCAAAACAGCGCGAGTGTTAAACTGCGCAAAACAGTGCGATGCGCAAAACAGCAGGAGTGATAAATTGCGCAAAACAGTGCGATGCGCAAAATAGCGCGAGTGATAAACTGCGCAAAACAGTGCGATGCGATAAACTGCGTAAGACGGTGCGATGCGCAAAACGGGGTGAGTGATAAACTGTGCAAAACAGTGCGATGCGCAGAACGGAGCGAGTGATAAACTGCGCCAAACGTCGCCAGTGATAAACTGCGCAAAACAGTGCGATGCGCAAACCCGCGCGAGTGTTAAACTGCTCAAAGCGGTGCGATGTGCAAAACGGCGCGGGTCATAAACTGCGCAAAATCGTGCGATGCGCAAAACGGCGCGAGTGATAAACTGCCCAAAACCGTGCTATGCGCAAAACGGGGCGAGTGATAAACTGGGCAAAACAGAGCGATGCGCAAAACGGCGCGAGTGATAAACTGCGCAAAACAGTGCGATGCGCCAAAAGGCGCTAGTGTTAAACTGCACAAAAGAGTGCGATGCGCAAAACGGCAGGAGTGATAAACTGCGCAAAACAGTGCGATGCGCAAAATAGCGCGAGTGATAAACTGCGCAAAACAGTGCGATGCGCAAAACGGCGCGAGTGATAAACTGTGCAAAACAGTGCGATGCGCAAAATCGCGCGAGTGTTAAACTGCGCAAAACGGTGCGATGCGCAGAACGGAGCGAGTGATAAACTGCGCAAAACGGCGCCAGTGATAAACTGCGCAAAACCGTGCGCTGCGCAAACCCGCGCGAGTGTTAAACTGCTCAAAACGGTGCGATGTGCAAAACGGCGCGGGTGATAAACTACGCAAAATCGTGCGATGCGCAAAACGGCGCGAGTGATAAACTGCCCAAAACTGTGCGATGCGCAAAACGGGGCGAGTGATAAACTGGGCAAAACAGAGCGATGCGCAAAACGGCGCGAGTGATAAACTGCGCAAAACAGTGCGATGCGCAAAACGCCGCGAGTGTTAAACTGCGCAAAACAGCAGGAGTGATAAATTGCGCAAAACAGTGCGATGCGCAAAACGGCGCGAGTGATAAACTGCGCAAAACGGTGCGATGCGATAAACTGCGCGAGTGTTAAACTGCGTAAAACGGTGCGATGCGCAAAACGGGGCGAGTGATAAACTGCGGAAAACAGTGCGATGCGCAAAACGGCGCGGGTGATAAACTGTGCAAAACAATGCGATGCGCAAAATTGCGCGAGTGTTAAACTGTGCAAAACGGTACGATGCGCAGAACGGAGCGAGTGATAAACTGCGCAGAACGGCGCCAGTGATAAACTGCGCAAAACCGTGCGATGCGCCAACCCGCGCGAGTGTTAAACTGCTCAAAACGGTGCGATGTGCAAAACGGCGCGGGTGATAAACTGTGCAAAATCGTGCGATGCGCAAAACGGCACGCGTGATAAATTGCGCAAAACTGTGCGATGCGTAAAACGGCGAGTGATAAACTGCGCAAAACAGTGCGAGGCGCAAAATGACGCCAGTGATAAACTGCTCAAAACAGAGCGATGCGCCAAAAGGCGCGAGTGTTAAACTGCGCAAAACAGTGCGATGCGCAAAACGACAGGAGTGATAAATTGCGCAAAACAGTGCGATGCGCAAAACAGCGCGAGTGATAAACTGCGCAAAACAGTGCGATGCGATAAACTGCGCGAGTGTTCAACTGAGCAAAATGGTGCGATGCGCAAAACGGGGCGAGTGATAAACTGCGCAAAACAGGGCGATGCGCAAAACGGCGCGAGTGATAAACTGCGCAAAATAGAGCGATGCGCAAAACGACAAGAGTGATAAACTGCGCAAAACAGTGCGATGCGATAAACCGCGCGAGTTTTAAACTGCGCAAAACGGTGCGATGCGCAAAACGGCACGAGTGATAAACTGCGCAAAATAGTGCGATGCGCAAAACGGCGCGAGTGTTAAACTGCGTAAAACAGTTGATGCGCAAATGCGTGCGAGTGATAATCTGTCGAAAACAGTGCGATGCGCAAAACGGCGTGAGTGATAAACTGCGCAAAACAGTGCGATGCGCAAAGCGGCGCGAGTATTAAACTGCGCAAATCGGTGCGATGCGCAAAACGGCGAGGGTGATAAACTGCGCAAAACTGTGCGATGCGTAAAACGGCGCGAGTGATAAACTGGGCAAAACAGTGCGATGCGCAAAACGGCGCGAGTGATAAACCCCGTAAAACAGTGCGATGCGCCAAAAGGCGCGAGTGTTAAACTGCACAAAAGAGTGCGATGCGCAAAACGGCAGGAGTGATAAACTGCGCAAAACAGTGCGATGCGCAAAATCGGGCGAGTGATAAACTGCGCAAAACTGTGCGATGCGCAAAACAGCGCGAGTGATAAACTGCGCAAAACAGTTCGATGCGCCAAAACGCACGAGTGTTAAACTGCGGAAAACAGTGCGATGCGCAAAACGGCGCGAGTGATAAACTGCGCAAAACAGTGCGATGCGCAAACCCGCGCGAGTGTTAAACTGCTCAAAGCGGTGCGATGTGCAAAACGGCGCGGGTGATAAACGGCGCAAAATCGTGCGATGCGCAAAACGGCGCGGGTGATAAACTGCCCAAAACCGTGCGATGCGCAAAACGGGGCGAGTGATAAACTGGGCAAAACAGAGCGATGCGCAAAACGGCGCGAGTGATAAACTGCGCAAAACAGTGCGATGCGCAAAACAGCGCGAGTGTTAAACTGCGCAAAACAGTGCGATGCGCAAAACAGCAGGAGTGATAAATTGCGCAAAACAGTGCGATGCGCAAAATAGCGCGAGTGATAAACTGCGCAAAACAGTGCGATGCGATAAACTGCGTAAGACGGTGCGATGCGCAAAACGGGGTGAGTGATAAACTGTGCAAAACAGTGCGATGCGCAGAACGGAGCGAGTGATAAACTGCGCCAAACGTCGCCAGTGATAAACTGCGCAAAACAGTGCGATGCGCAAACCCGCGCGAGTGTTAAACTGCTCAAAGCGGTGCGATGTGCAAAACGGCGCGGGTCATAAACTGCGCAAAATCGTGCGATGCGCAAAACGGCGCGAGTGATAAACTGCCCAAAACCGTGCTATGCGCAAAACGGGGCGAGTGATAAACTGGGCAAAACAGAGCGATGCGCAAAACGGCGCGAGTGATAAACTGCGCAAAACAGTGCGATGCGCCAAAAGGCGCTAGTGTTAAACTGCACAAAAGAGTGCGATGCGCAAAACGGCAGGAGTGATAAACTGCGCAAAACAGTGCGATGCGCAAAATAGCGCGAGTGATAAACTGCGCAAAACAGTGCGATGCGCAAAACGGCGCGAGTGATAAACTGTGCAAAACAGTGCGATGCGCAAAATCGCGCGAGTGTTAAACTGCGCAAAACGGTGCGATGCGCAGAACGAGCGAGTGATAAACTGCGCAAAACGGCGCCAGTGATAAACTGCGCAAAACCGTGCGCTGCGCAAACCCGCGCGAGTGTTAAACTGCTCAAAACGGTGCGATGTGCAAAACGGCGCGGGTGATAAACTACGCAAAATCGTGCGATGCGCAAAACGGCGCGAGTGAGAAACTGCCCAAAACTGTGCGATGCGCAAAACGGGGCGAGTGATAAACTGGGCAAAACAGAGCGATGCGCAAAACGGCGCGAGTGATAAACTGCGCAAAACGGTGCGATGCGATAAACTGCGCGAGTGTTAAACTGCGTAAAACGGTGCGATGCGCAAAACGGGGCGAGTGATAAACTGCGGAAAACAGTGCGATGCGCAAAACGGCGCGGGTGATAAACTGTGCAAAACAATGCGATGCGCAAAATTGCGCGAGTGTTAAACTGTGCAAAACGGTACGATGCGCAGAACGGAGCGAGTGATAAACTGCGCAGAACGGCGCCAGTGATAAACTGCGCAAAACCGTGCGATGCGCCAACCCGCGCGAGTGTTAAACTGCTCAAAACGGTGCGATGTGCAAAACGGCGCGGGTGATAAACTGTGCAAAATCGTGGGATGCGCAAAACGGCACGCGTGATAAATTGCGCAAAACTGTGCGATGCGTAAAACGGCGAGTGATAAACTGCGCAAAACAGTGCGAGGCGCAAAATGACGCCAGTGATAAACTGCTCAAAACAGAGCGATGCGCCAAAAGGCGCGAGTGTTAAACTGCGCAAAACAGTGCGATGCGCAAAACGACAGGAGTGATAAATTGCGCAAAACAGTGCGATGCGCAAAACAGCGCGAGTGATAAACTGCGCAAAACAGTGCGATGCGATAAACTGCGCGAGTGTTCAACTAAGCAAAATGGTGCGATGCGCAAAACGGGGCGAGTGATAAACTGCGCAAAACAGTGCGATGCGCAAAACGGCGCGAGTGATAAACTGCGCAAAATAGAGCGATGCGCAAAACGACAAGAGTGATAAACTGCGCAAAACAGTGCGATGCGATAAACCGCGCGAGTTTTAAACTGCGCAAAACGGTGCGATGCGCAAAACGGCACGAGTGATAAACTGCGCAAAATAGTGCGATGCGCAAAACGGCGCGAGTGTTAAACTGCGTAAAACAGTTGATGCGCAAATGCGTGCGAGTGATAATCTGTCGAAAACAGTGCGATGCGCAAAACGGCGTGAGTGATAAACTGCGCAAAACAGTGCGATGCGCAAAGCGGCGCGAGTATTAAACTGCGCAAATCGGTGCGATGCGCAAAACGGCGAGGGTGATAAACTGCGCAAAACTGTGCGATGCGTAAAACGGCGCGAGTGATAAACTGGGCAAAACAGTGCGATGCGCAAAACGGCGCGAGTGATAAACCCCGTAAAACAGTGCGATGCGCCAAAAGGCGCGAGTGTTAAACTGCACAAAAGAGTGCGATGCGCAAAACGGCAGGAGTGATAAACTGCGCAAAACAGTGCGATGCGCAAAATCGGGCGAGTGATAAACTGCGCAAAACTGTGCGATGCGCAAAACAGCGCGAGTGATAAACTGCGCAAAACAGTTCGATGCGCCAAAACGCACGAGTGTTAAACTGCGGAAAACAGTGCGATGCGCAAAACGGCGCGAGTGATAAACTGCGCAAAACAGTGCGATGCGCAAACCCGCGCGAGTGTTAAACTGCTCAAAGCGGTGCGATGTGCAAAACGGCGCGGGTGATAAACGGCGCAAAATCGTGCGATGCGCAAAACGGCGCGGGTGATAAACTGCCCAAAACCGTGCGATGCGCAAAACGGGGCGAGTGATAAACTGGGCAAAACAGAGCGATGCGCAAAACGGCGCGAGTGATAAACTGCGCAAAACAGTGCGATGCGCAAAACAGCGCGAGTGTTAAACTGCGCAAAACAGTGCGATGCGCAAAACAGCAGGAGTGATAAATTGCGCAAAACAGTGCGATGCGCAAAATAGCGCGAGTGATAAACTGCGCAAAACAGTGCGATGCGATAAACTGCGTAAGACGGTGCGATGCGCAAAACGGGGTGAGTGATAAACTGTGCAAAACAGTGCGATGCGCAGAACGGAGCGAGTGATAAACTGCGCCAAACGTCGCCAGTGATAAACTGCGCAAAACAGTGCGATGCGCAAACCCGCGCGAGTGTTAAACTGCTCAAAGCGGTGCGATGTGCAAAACGGCGCGGGTCATAAACTGCGCAAAATCGTGCGATGCGCAAAACGGCGCGAGTGATAAACTGCCCAAAACCGTGCTATGCGCAAAACGGGGCGAGTGATAAACTGGGCAAAACAGAGCGATGCGCAAAACGGCGCGAGTGATAAACTGCGCAAAACAGTGCGATGCGCCAAAAGGCGCTAGTGTTAAACTGCACAAAAGAGTGCGATGCGCAAAACGGCAGGAGTGATAAACTGCGCAAAACAGTGCGATGCGCAAAATAGCGCGAGTGATAAACTGCGCAAAACAGTGCGATGCGCAAAACGGCGCGAGTGATAAACTGTGCAAAACAGTGCGATGCGCAAAATCGCGCGAGTGTTAAACTGCGCAAAACGGTGCGATGCGCAGAACGGAGCGAGTGATAAACTGCGCAAAACGGCGCCAGTGATAAACTGCGCAAAACCGTGCGCTGCGCAAACCCGCGCGAGTGTTAAACTGCTCAAAACGGTGCGATGTGCAAAACGGCGCGGGTGATAAACTACGCAAAATCGTGCGATGCGCAAAACGGCGCGAGTGATAAACTGCCCAAAACTGTGCGATGCGCAAAACGGGGCGAGTGATAAACTGGGCAAAACAGAGCGATGCGCAAAACGGCGCGAGTGATAAACTGCGCAAAACAGTGCGATGCGCAAAACGCCGCGAGTGTTAAACTGCGCAAAACAGCAGGAGTGATAAATTGCGCAAAACAGTGCGATGCGCAAAACGGCGCGAGTGATAAACTGCGCAAAACGGTGCGATGCGATAAACTGCGCGAGTGTTAAACTGCGTAAAACGGTGCGATGCGCAAAACGGGGCGAGTGATAAACTACGGAAAACAGTGCGATGCGCAAAACGGCGCGGGTGATAAACTGTGCAAAACAATGCGATGCGCAAAATTGCGCGAGTGTTAAACTGTGCAAAACGGTACGATGCGCAGAACGGAGCGAGTGATAAACTGCGCAGAACGGCGCCAGTGATAAACTGCGCAAAACCGTGCGATGCGCCAACCCGCGCGAGTGTTAAACTGCTCAAAACGGTGCGATGTGCAAAACGGCGCGGGTGATAAACTGTGCAAAATCGTGCGATGCGCAAAACGGCACGCGTGATAAATTGCGCAAAACTGTGCGATGCGTAAAACGGCGAGTGATAAACTGCGCAAAACAGTGCGAGGCGCAAAATGACGCCAGTGATAAACTGCTCAAAACAGAGCGATGCGCCAAAAGGCGCGAGTGTTAAACTGCGCAAAACAGTGCGATGCGCAAAACGACAGGAGTGATAAATTGCGCAAAACAGTGCGATGCGCAAAACAGCGCGAGTGATAAACTGCGCAAAACAGTGCGATGCGATAAACTGCGCGAGTGTTCAACTGAGCAAAATGGTGCGATGCGCAAAACGGGGCGAGTGATAAACTGCGCAAAACAGGGCGATGCGCAAAACGGCGCGAGTGATAAACTGCGCAAAATAGAGCGATGCGCAAAACGACAAGAGTGATAAACTGCGCAAAACAGTGCGATGCGATAAACCGCGCGAGTTTTAAACTGCGCAAAACGGTGCGATGCGCAAAACGGCACGAGTGATAAACTGCGCAAAATAGTGCGATGCGCAAAACGGCGCGAGTGTTAAACTGCGTAAAACAGTTGATGCGCAAATGCGTGCGAGTGATAATCTGTCGAAAACAGTGCGATGCGCAAAACGGCGTGAGTGATAAACTGCGCAAAACAGTGCGATGCGCAAAGCGGCGCGAGTATTAAACTGCGCAAATCGGTGCGATGCGCAAAACGGCGAGGGTGATAAACTGCGCAAAACTGTGCGATGCGTAAAACGGCGCGAGTGATAAACTGGGCAAAACAGTGCGATGCGCAAAACGGCGCGAGTGATAAACCCCGTAAAACAGTGCGATGCGCCAAAAGGCGCGAGTGTTAAACTGCACAAAAGAGTGCGATGCGCAAAACGGCAGGAGTGATAAACTGCGCAAAACAGTGCGATGCGCAAAATCGGGCGAGTGATAAACTGCGCAAAACTGTGCGATGCGCAAAACAGCGCGAGTGATAAACTGCGCAAAACAGTTCGATGCGCCAAAACGCACGAGTGTTAAACTGCGGAAAACAGTGCGATGCGCAAAACGGCGCGAGTGATAAACTGCGCAAAACAGTGCGATGCGCAAACCCGCGCGAGTGTTAAACTGCTCAAAGCGGTGCGATGTGCAAAACGGCGCGGGTGATAAACGGCGCAAAATCGTGCGATGCGCAAAACGGCGCGGGTGATAAACTGCCCAAAACCGTGCGATGCGCAAAACGGGGCGAGTGATAAACTGGGCAAAACAGAGCGATGCGCAAAACGGCGCGAGTGATAAACTGCGCAAAACAGTGCGATGCGCAAAACAGCGCGAGTGTTAAACTGCGCAAAACAGTGCGATGCGCAAAACAGCAGGAGTGATAAATTGCGCAAAACAGTGCGATGCGCAAAATAGCGCGAGTGATAAACTGCGCAAAACAGTGCGATGCGATAAACTGCGTAAGACGGTGCGATGCGCAAAACGGGGTGAGTGATAAACTGTGCAAAACAGTGCGATGCGCAGAACGGAGCGAGTGATAAACTGCGCCAAACGTCGCCAGTGATAAACTGCGCAAAACAGTGCGATGCGCAAACCCGCGCGAGTGTTAAACTGCTCAAAGCGGTGCGATGTGCAAAACGGCGCGGGTCATAAACTGCGCAAAATCGTGCGATGCGCAAAACGGCGCGAGTGATAAACTGCCCAAAACCGTGCTATGCGCAAAACGGGGCGAGTGATAAACTGGGCAAAACAGAGCGATGCGCAAAACGGCGCGAGTGATAAACTGCGCAAAACAGTGCGATGCGCCAAAAGGCGCTAGTGTTAAACTGCACAAAAGAGTGCGATGCGCAAAACGGCAGGAGTGATAAACTGCGCAAAACAGTGCGATGCGCAAAATAGCACGAGTGATAAACTGCGCAAAACAGTGCGATGCGCAAAACGGCGCGAGTGATAAACTGTGCAAAACAGTGCGATGCGCAAAATCGCGCGAGTGTTAAACTGCGCAAAACGGTGCGATGCGCAGAACGAGCGAGTGATAAACTGCGCAAAACGGCGCCAGTGATAAACTGCGCAAAACCGTGCGCTGCGCAAACCCGCGCGAGTGTTAAACTGCTCAAAACGGTGCGATGTGCAAAACGGCGCGGGTGATAAACTACGCAAAATCGTGCGATGCGCAAAACGGCGCGAGTGATAAACTGCCCAAAACTGTGCGATGCGCAAAACGGGGCGAGTGATAAACTGGGCAAAACAGAGCGATGCGCAAAACGGCGCGAGTGATAAACTGCGCAAAACGGTGCGATGCGATAAACTGCGCGAGTGTTAAACTGCGTAAAACGGTGCGATGCGCAAAACGGGGCGAGTGATAAACTGCGGAAAACAGTGCGATGCGCAAAACGGCGCGGGTGATAAACTGTGCAAAACAATGCGATGCGCAAAATTGCGCGAGTGTTAAACTGTGCAAAACGGTACGATGCGCAGAACGGAGCGAGTGATAAACTGCGCAGAACGGCGCCAGTGATAAACTGCGCAAAACCGTGCGATGCGCCAACCCGCGCGAGTGTTAAACTGCTCAAAACGGTGCGATGTGCAAAACGGCGCGGGTGATAAACTGTGCAAAATCGTGCGATGCGCAAAACGGTACGCGTGATAAATTGCGCAAAACTGTGCGATGCGTAAAACGGCGAGTGATAAACTGCGCAAAACAGTGCGAGGCGCAAAATGACGCCAGTGATAAACTGCTCAAAACAGAGCGATGCGCCAAAAGGCGCGAGTGTTAAACTGCGCAAAACAGTGCGATGCGCAAAACGACAGGAGTGATAAATTGCGCAAAACAGTGCGATGCGCAAAACAGCGCGAGTGATAAACTGCGCAAAACAGTGCGATGCGATAAACTGCGCGAGTGTTCAACTAAGCAAAATGGTGCGATGCGCAAAACGGGGCGAGTGATAAACTGCGCAAAACAGTGCGATGCGCAAAACGGCGCGAGTGATAAACTGCGCAAAATAGAGCGATGCGCAAAACGACAAGAGTGATAAACTGCGCAAAACAGTGCGATGCGATAAACCGCGCGAGTTTTAAACTGCGCAAAACGGTGCGATGCGCAAAACGGCACGAGTGATAAACTGCGCAAAATAGTGCGATGCGCAAAACGGCGCGAGTGTTAAACTGCGTAAAACAGTTGATGCGCAAATGCGTGCGAGTGATAATCTGTCGAAAACAGTGCGATGCGCAAAACGGCGTGAGTGATAAACTGCGCAAAACAGTGCGATGCGCAAAGCGGCGCGAGTATTAAACTGCGCAAATCGGTGCGATGCGCAAAACGGCGAGGGTGATAAACTGCGCAAAACTGTGCGATGCGTAAAACGGCGCGAGTGATAAACTGGGCAAAACAGTGCGATGCGCAAAACGGCGCGAGTGATAAACCCCGTAAAACAGTGCGATGCGCCAAAAGGCGCGAGTGTTAAACTGCACAAAAGAGTGCGATGCGCAAAACGGCAGGAGTGATAAACTGCGCAAAACAGTGCGATGCGCAAAATCGGGCGAGTGATAAACTGCGCAAAACTGTGCGATGCGCAAAACAGCGCGAGTGATAAACTGCGCAAAACAGTTCGATGCGCCAAAACGCACGAGTGTTAAACTGCGGAAAACAGTGCGATGCGCAAAACGGCGCGAGTGATAAACTGCGCAAAACAGTGCGATGCGCAAACCCGCGCGAGTGTTAAACTGCTCAAAGCGGTGCGATGTGCAAAACGGCGCGGGTGATAAACGGCGCAAAATCGTGCGATGCGCAAAACGGCGCGGGTGATAAACTGCCCAAAACCGTGCGATGCGCAAAACGGGGCGAGTGATAAACTGGGCAAAACAGAGCGATGCGCAAAACGGCGCGAGTGATAAACTGCGCAAAACAGTGCGATGCGCAAAACAGCGCGAGTGTTAAACTGCGCAAAACAGTGCGATGCGCAAAACAGCAGGAGTGATAAATTGCGCAAAACAGTGCGATGCGCAAAATAGCGCGAGTGATAAACTGCGCAAAACAGTGCGATGCGATAAACTGCGTAAGACGGTGCGATGCGCAAAACGGGGTGAGTGATAAACTGTGCAAAACAGTGCGATGCGCAGAACGGAGCGAGTGATAAACTGCGCCAAACGTCGCCAGTGATAAACTGCGCAAAACAGTGCGATGCGCAAACCCGCGCGAGTGTTAAACTGCTCAAAGCGGTGCGATGTGCAAAACGGCGCGGGTCATAAACTGCGCAAAATCGTGCGATGCGCAAAACGGCGCGAGTGATAAACTGCCCAAAACCGTGCTATGCGCAAAACGGGGCGAGTGATAAACTGGGCAAAACAGAGCGATGCGCAAAACGGCGCGAGTGATAAACTGCGCAAAACAGTGCGATGCGCCAAAAGGCGCTAGTGTTAAACTGCACAAAAGAGTGCGATGCGCAAAACGGCAGGAGTGATAAACTGCGCAAAACAGTGCGATGCGCAAAATAGCACGAGTGATAAACTGCGCAAAACAGTGCGATGCGCAAAACGGCGCGAGTGATAAACTGTGCAAAACAGTGCGATGCGCAAAATCGCGCGAGTGTTAAACTGCGCAAAACGGTGCGATGCGCAGAACGAGCGAGTGATAAACTGCGCAAAACGGCGCCAGTGATAAACTGCGCAAAACCGTGCGCTGCGCAAACCCGCGCGAGTGTTAAACTGCTCAAAACGGTGCGATGTGCAAAACGGCGCGGGTGATAAACTACGCAAAATCGTGCGATGCGCAAAACGGCGCGAGTGATAAACTGCCCAAAACTGTGCGATGCGCAAAACGGGGCGAGTGATAAACTGGGCAAAACAGAGCGATGCGCAAAACGGCGCGAGTGATAAACTGCGCAAAACGGTGCGATGCGATAAACTGCGCGAGTGTTAAACTGCGTAAAACGGTGCGATGCGCAAAACGGGGCGAGTGATAAACTGCGGAAAACAGTGCGATGCGCAAAACGGCGCGGGTGATAAACTGTGCAAAACAATGCGATGCGCAAAATTGCGCGAGTGTTAAACTGTGCAAAACGGTACGATGCGCAGAACGGAGCGAGTGATAAACTGCGCAGAACGGCGCCAGTGATAAACTGCGCAAAACCGTGCGATGCGCCAACCCGCGCGAGTGTTAAACTGCTCAAAACGGTGCGATGTGCAAAACGGCGCGGGTGATAAACTGTGCAAAATCGTGCGATGCGCAAAACGGTACGCGTGATAAATTGCGCAAAACTGTGCGATGCGTAAAACGGCGAGTGATAAACTGCGCAAAACAGTGCGAGGCGCAAAATGACGCCAGTGATAAACTGCTCAAAACAGAGCGATGCGCCAAAAGGCGCGAGTGTTAAACTGCGCAAAACAGTGCGATGCGCAAAACGACAGGAGTGATAAATTGCGCAAAACAGTGCGATGCGCAAAACAGCGCGAGTGATAAACTGCGCAAAACAGTGCGATGCGATAAACTGCGCGAGTGTTCAACTAAGCAAAATGGTGCGATGCGCAAAACGGGGCGAGTGATAAACTGCGCAAAACAGTGCGATGCGCAAAACGGCGCGAGTGATAAACTGCGCAAAATAGAGCGATGCGCAAAACGACAAGAGTGATAAACTGCGCAAAACAGTGCGATGCGATAAACCGCGCGAGTTTTAAACTGCGCAAAACGGTGCGATGCGCAAAACGGCACGAGTGATAAACTGCGCAAAATAGTGCGATGCGCAAAACGGCGCGAGTGTTAAACTGCGTAAAACAGTTGATGCGCAAATGCGTGCGAGTGATAATCTGTCGAAAACAGTGCGATGCGCAAAACGGCGTGAGTGATAAACTGCGCAAAACAGTGCGATGCGCAAAGCGGCGCGAGTATTAAACTGCGCAAATCGGTGCGATGCGCAAAACGGCGAGGGTGATAAACTGCGCAAAACTGTGCGATGCGTAAAACGGCGCGAGTGATAAACTGGGCAAAACAGTGCGATGCGCAAAACGGCGCGAGTGATAAACCCCGTAAAACAGTGCGATGCGCCAAAAGGCGCGAGTGTTAAACTGCACAAAAGAGTGCGATGCGCAAAACGGCAGGAGTGATAAACTGCGCAAAACAGTGCGATGCGCAAAATCGGGCGAGTGATAAACTGCGCAAAACTGTGCGATGCGCAAAACAGCGCGAGTGATAAACTGCGCAAAACAGTTCGATGCGCCAAAACGCACGAGTGTTAAACTGCGGAAAACAGTGCGATGCGCAAAACGGCGCGAGTGATAAACTGCGCAAAACAGTGCGATGCGCAAACCCGCGCGAGTGTTAAACTGCTCAAAGCGGTGCGATGTGCAAAACGGCGCGGGTGATAAACGGCGCAAAATCGTGCGATGCGCAAAACGGCGCGGGTGATAAACTGCCCAAAACCGTGCGATGCGCAAAACGGGGCGAGTGATAAACTGGGCAAAACAGAGCGATGCGCAAAACGGCGCGAGTGATAAACTGCGCAAAACAGTGCGATGCGCAAAACAGCGCGAGTGTTAAACTGCGCAAAACAGTGCGATGCGCAAAACAGCAGGAGTGATAAATTGCGCAAAACAGTGCGATGCGCAAAATAGCGCGAGTGATAAACTGCGCAAAACAGTGCGATGCGATAAACTGCGTAAGACGGTGCGATGCGCAAAACGGGGTGAGTGATAAACTGTGCAAAACAGTGCGATGCGCAGAACGGAGCGAGTGATAAACTGCGCCAAACGTCGCCAGTGATAAACTGCGCAAAACAGTGCGATGCGCAAACCCGCGCGAGTGTTAAACTGCTCAAAGCGGTGCGATGTGCAAAACGGCGCGGGTCATAAACTGCGCAAAATCGTGCGATGCGCAAAACGGCGCGAGTGATAAACTGCCCAAAACCGTGCTATGCGCAAAACGGGGCGAGTGATAAACTGGGCAAAACAGAGCGATGCGCAAAACGGCGCGAGTGATAAACTGCGCAAAACAGTGCGATGCGCCAAAAGGCGCTAGTGTTAAACTGCACAAAAGAGTGCGATGCGCAAAACGGCAGGAGTGATAAACTGCGCAAAACAGTGCGATGCGCAAAATAGCGCGAGTGATAAACTGCGCAAAACAGTGCGATGCGCAAAACGGCGCGAGTGATAAACTGTGCAAAACAGTGCGATGCGCAAAATCGCGCGAGTGTTAAACTGCGCAAAACGGTGCGATGCGCAGAACGAGCGAGTGATAAACTGCGCAAAACGGCGCCAGTGATAAACTGCGCAAAACCGTGCGCTGCGCAAACCCGCGCGAGTGTTAAACTGCTCAAAACGGTGCGATGTGCAAAACGGCGCGGGTGATAAACTACGCAAAATCGTGCGATGCGCAAAACGGCGCGAGTGATAAACTGCCCAAAACTGTGCGATGCGCAAAACGGGGCGAGTGATAAACTGGGCAAAACAGAGCGATGCGCAAAACGGCGCGAGTGATAAACTGCGCAAAACAGTGCGATGCGCAAAACGCCGCGAGTGTTAAACTGCGCAAAACAGTGCGATGCGCAAAACAGCAGGAGTGATAAATTGCGCAAAACAGTGCGATGCGCAAAATAGCGCGAGTGATAAACTGCGCAAAACAGTGCGATGCGATAAACTGCGCGAGTGTTAAACTGCGTAAAACAGTGCGATGCGCAAAACGAGGCGAGTGATAAACTGCGGAAAACAGTGCGATGCGCAAAACGGCGCGGGTGATAAACTGTGCAAAACAATGCGATGCGCAAAATTGCGCGAGTGTTAAACTGTGCAAAACGGTACGATGCGCAGAACGGAGCGAGTGATAAACTGCGCAGAACGGCGCCAGTGATAAACTGCGCAAAACCGTGCGATGCGCCAACCCGCGCGAGTGTTAAACTGCTCAAAACGGTGCGATGTGCAAAACGGCGCGGGTGATAAACTGTGCAAAATCGTGCGATGCGCAAAACGGCACGCGTGATAAATTGCGCAAAACTGTGCGATGCGTAAAACGGCGCGAGTGATAAACTGCGCAAAACAGTGTGAGGCGCAAAATGACGCCAGTGATAAACTGCTCAAAACAGAGCGATGCGCCAAAAGGCGCGAGTGTTAAACTGCGCAAAACAGTGCGATGCGCAAAACGACAGGAGTGATAAATTGCGCAAAACAGTGCGATGCGCAAAACAGCGCGAGTGATAAACTGCGCAAAACAGTGCGATGCGATAAACTGCGCGAGTGTTCAACTGAGCAAAATGGTGCGATGCGCAAAACGGGGCGAGTGATAAACTGCGCAAAACAGTGCGATGCGCAAAACAGCGCGAGTGATAAACTGCGCAAAACAGTGCGATGCGATAAACCGCGCGAGTGTTAAACTGCGCAAAACGGTGCGATGCGCAAAACGGCACGAGTGATAAACTGCGCAAAATAGTGCGATGCGCAAAACGGCGCGAGTGTTAAACTGCGTAAAACAGTGCGATGCGCAAATGCGTGCGAGTGATAATCTGTCGAAAACAGTGCGATGCGCAAAACGGCGTGAGTGATAAACTGCGCAAAACAGTGCGATGCGCAAAGCGGCGCGAGTATTAAACTGCGCAAATCGGTGCGATGCGCAAAACGGCGCGGGTGATAAACTGCGCAAAACTGTGCGATGCGTAAAACGGCGCGAGTGATAAACTGCGCAAAACAGTGCGATGCGCAAAACGGCGCGAGTGATAAACCCCGCAAAACACTGCGATGCGCCAAAAGGCGCGAGTGTTAAACTGCACAAAAGAGTGCGATGCGCAAAACGGCAGGAGTGATAAACTGCGCAAAACAGTGCGATGCGCAAAATCGCGCGAGTGTTAAACTGCGCAAAACGGTGCGATGCGCAGAACGGAGCGAGTGATAAACTGCGCAAAACGGCGCCAGTGATAAACTACGCAAAACCGTGCGATGCGCAAACCCGCGCGAGTGTTAAACTGCTCAAAACGGTGCGATGTGCAAAACGGCGCGGGTGATAAACTACGCAAAATCGTGCGATGCGCAAAACGGCGCGAGTGATAAACTGCCCAAAACTGTGCGATGCGCAAAACGGGGCGAGTGATAAACTGGGCAAAACAGAGCGATGCGCAAAACGGCGCGAGTGATAAACTGCGCAAAACAGTGCGATGCGCAAAACGCCGCGAGTGTTAAACTGCGCAAAACAGTGCGATGCGCAAAACAGCAGGAGTGATAAATTGCGCAAAACAGTGCGATGCGCAAAATAGCGCGAGTGATAAACTGCGTAAAACAGTGCGATGCGATAAACTGCGCGAGTGTTAAACTGCGTAAAACGGTGCGATGCGCAAAACGGGGCGAGTGATAAACTGCGCCAAACAGTGCGATGCGCAAAACGGCGCGGGTGATAAACTGTGCAAAACAATGCGATGCGGAAAATCGCGCGAGTGTTAAACTGTGCAAAACGGTGCGATGCGCAGAACGGAGCGAGTGATAAACTGCGCAGAACGGCGCCAGTGATAAACTGCGCAAAACCGTGCGATGCGCAGACCCGCGCGAGTGTTAAACTGCTCAAAACGGTGCGATGTGCAAAACGGCGCGGGTGATAAACTGTGCAAAATCGTGCGATGCGCAAAACGGCACGCGTGATAAATTGCGCAAAACTGTGCGATGCGTAAAACGGCGCGAGTGATAAACTGCGCAAAACAGTGCGAGGCGCAAAACGACGCCAGTGATAAACTGCTCAAAACAGAGCGATGCGCCAAAAGGCGCGAGTGTTAAACTGCGCAAAACAGTGCGATGCGCAAAACGACAGGAGTGATAAATTGCGCAAAACAGTGCGATGCGCAAAACAGCGCGAGTGATAAACTGCGCAAGACAGTGCGATGCGATAAACTGCGCGAGTGTTAAACTGAGCAAAATGGTGCGATGCGCAAAACGGGGCGAGTGATAAACTGCGCAAAACAGTGCGATGCGCAAAACGGCGCGAGTGATAAACTGCGCAAAATAGAGCGATGCGCAAAACGGCAAGAGTGATAAACTGCGCAAAACAGTGCGATGCGATAAACCGCGCGAGTGTTAAACTGCGCAAAACGGTGCGATGCGCAAAACGGCACGAGTGATAAACTGCGCAAAATAGTGCGATGCGCAAAACGGCGCGAGTGTTAAACTGCGTAAAACAGTGCGATGCGCAAATGCGTGCGAGTGATAATCTGTCGAAAACAGTGCGATGCGCAAAACGGCGTGAGTGATAAACTGCGCAAAACAGTGCGATGCGCAAAGCGGCGCGAGTATTAAACTGCGCAAATCGGTGCGATGCGCAAAACGACGAGGGTGATAAACTGCGCAAAACTGTGCGATGCGTAAAACGGCGCGAGTGATAAACTGCGCAAAACAGTGCGATGCGCAAAACAGCGCGAGTGATAAACCCCGTAAAACAGTGCGATGCGCCAAAAGGCGCGAGTGTTAAACTGCACAAAAGAGTGCGATGCGCAAAACGGCAGGAGTGATAAACTGCGCAAAACAGTGCGATGCGCAAAATCGGGCGAGTGATAAACTGCGCAAAACTGTGCGATGTGCAAAACAGCGCGAGTGATAAACTGCGCAAAACAGTTCGATGCGCCAAAACGCACGAGTGTTAAACTGCGGAAAACAGTGCGATGCGCAAAACGGCGCGAGTGATAAACTGCGCAAAACAGTGCGATGCGCAAACCCGCGCGAGTGTTAAACTGCTCAAAGCGGTGCGATGGGCAAAACGGCGCGGGTGATAAACGGCGCAAAATCGTGCGATGTGCAAAACGGCGCGGGTGATAAACTGCCCAAAACCGTGCGATGCGCAAAACGGGGCGAGTGATAAACTGGGCAAAACAGAGCGATGCGCAAAACGGCGCGAGTGATAAACTGCGCAAAACAGTGCGATGCGCAAAACAGCGCGAGTGTTAAACTGCGCAAAACAGTGCGATGCGCAAAACAGCAGGAGTGATAAATTGCGCAAAACAGTGCGATGCGCAAAATAGCGCGAGTGATAAACTGCGCAAAACAGTACGATGCGATAAACTGCGCAAGACGGTGCGATGCGCAAAACGGGGTGAGTGATAAACTGCGCAACACAGTGCGATGCGCAAAACGGCGCGAGTGATAAACTGTGCAAAACAGTGCGATGCGCAGAACGGAGCGAGTGATAAACTGCGCCAAACGTCGCCAGTGATAAACTGCGCAAAGCAGTGCGATGCGCAAACCCGCGCGAGTGTTAAACTGCTCAAAGCGGTGCGATGTGCAAAACGGCGCGGGTCATAAACTGCGCAAAATCGTGCGATGCGCAAAACGGCGCGAGTGATAAACTGCCCAAAACCGTGCTATGCGCAAAACGGGGCGAGTGATAAACTGGGCAAAACAGAGCGATGCGCAAAACGGCGCGAGTGATAAACTGCGCAAAACAGTGCGATGCGCCAAAAGGCGCTAGTGTTAAACTGCACAAAAGAGTGCGATGCGCAAAACGGCAGGAGTGATAAACTGCGCAAAACAGTGCGATGCGCAAAATAGCGCGAGTGATAAACTGCGCAAAACAGTGCGATGCGCAAAACGGCGCGAGTGATAAACTGTGCAAAACAGTGCGATGCGCAAAATCGCGCGAGTGTTAAACTGCGCAAAACGGTGCGATGCGCAGAACGGAGCGAGTGATAAACTGCGCAAAACGGCGCCAGTGATAAACTGCGCAAAACCGTGCGCTGCGCAAACCCGCGCGAGTGTTAAGCTGCTCAAAACGGTGCGATGTGCAAAACGGCGCGGGTGATAAACTACGCAAAATCGTGCGATGCGCAAAACGGCGCGAGTGATAAACTGCCCAAAACTGTGCGATGCGCAAAACGGGGCGAGTGATAAACTGGGCAAAACAGAGCGATGCGCAAAACGGCGCGAGTGATAAACTGCGCAAAACAGTGCGATGCGCAAAACGCCGCGAGTGTTAAACTGCGCAAAACAGTGCGATGCGCAAAACAGCAGGAGTGATAAATTGCGCAAAACAGTGCGATGCGCAAAATAGCGCGAGTGATAAACTGCGTAAAACAGTGCGATGCGATAAACTGCGCGAGTGTTAAACTGCGTAAAACGGTGCGATGCGCAAAACGGGGCGAGTGATAAACTGCGCCAAACAGTGCGATGCGCAAAACGGCGCGGGTGATAAACTGTGCAAAACAATGCGATGCGGAAAATCGCGCGAGTGTTAAACTGTGCAAAACGGTGCGATGCGCAGAACGGAGCGAGTGATAAACTGCGCAGAACGGCGCCAGTGATAAACTGCGCAAAACCGTGCGATGCGCAGACCCGCGCGAGTGTTAAACTGCTCAAAACGGTGCGATGTGCAAAACGGCGCGGGTGATAAACTGTGCAAAATCGTGCGATGCGCAAAACGGCACGCGTGATAAATTGCGCAAAACTGTGCGATGCGTAAAACGGCGCGAGTGATAAACTGCGCAAAACAGTGCGAGGCGCAAAACGACGCCAGTGATAAACTGCTCAAAACAGAGCGATGCGCCAAAAGGCGCGAGTGTTAAACTGCGCAAAACAGTGCGATGCGCAAAACGACAGGAGTGATAAATTGCGCAAAACAGTGCGATGCGCAAAACAGCGCGAGTGATAAACTGCGCAAGACAGTGCGATGCGATAAACTGCGCGAGTGTTAAACTGAGCAAAATGGTGCGATGCGCAAAACGGGGCGAGTGATAAACTGCGCAAAACAGTGCGATGCGCAAAACGGCGCGAGTGATAAACTGCGCAAAATAGAGCGATGCGCAAAACGGCAAGAGTGATAAACTGCGCAAAACAGTGCGATGCGATAAACCGCGCGAGTGTTAAACTGCGCAAAACGGTGCGATGCGCAAAACGGCACGAGTGATAAACTGCGCAAAATAGTGCGATGCGCAAAACGGCGCGAGTGTTAAACTGCGTAAAACAGTGCGATGCGCAAATGCGTGCGAGTGATAATCTGTCGAAAACAGTGCGATGCGCAAAACGGCGTGAGTGATAAACTGCGCAAAACAGTGCGATGCGCAAAGCGGCGCGAGTATTAAACTGCGCAAATCGGTGCGATGCGCAAAACGACGAGGGTGATAAACTGCGCAAAACTGTGCGATGCGTAAAACGGCGCGAGTGATAAACTGCGCAAAACAGTGCGATGCGCAAAACAGCGCGAGTGATAAACCCCGTAAAACAGTGCGATGCGCCAAAAGGCGCGAGTGTTAAACTGCACAAAAGAGTGCGATGCGCAAAACGGCAGGAGTGATAAACTGCGCAAAACAGTGCGATGCGCAAAATCGGGCGAGTGATAAACTGCGCAAAACTGTGCGATGTGCAAAACAGCGCGAGTGATAAACTGCGCAAAACAGTTCGATGCGCCAAAACGCACGAGTGTTAAACTGCGGAAAACAGTGCGATGCGCAAAACGGCGCGAGTGATAAACTGCGCAAAACAGTGCGATGCGCAAACCCGCGCGAGTGTTAAACTGCTCAAAGCGGTGCGATGGGCAAAAACGGCGCGGGTGATAAACGGCGCAAAATCGTGCGATGTGCAAAACGGCGCGGGTGATAAACTGCCCAAAACCGTGCGATGCGCAAAACGGGGCGAGTGATAAACTGGGCAAAACAGAGCGATGCGCAAAACGGCGCGAGTGATAAACTGCGCAAAACAGTGCGATGCGCAAAACAGCGCGAGTGTTAAACTGCGCAAAACAGTGCGATGCGCAAAACAGCAGGAGTGATAAATTGCGCAAAAACAGTGCGATGCGCAAAATAGCGCGAGTGATAAACTGCGCAAAACAGTACGATGCGATAAACTGCGCAAGACGGTGCGATGCGCAAAACGGGGTGAGTGATAAACTGCGCAACACAGTGCGATGCGCAAAACGGGCGCGAGTGATAAACTGTGCAAAACAGTGCGATGCGCAGAACGGAGCGAGTGATAAACTGCGCCAAACGTCGCCAGTGATAAACTGCGCAAAGCAGTGCGATGCGCAAACCCGCGCGAGTGTTAAACTGCTCAAAGCGGTGCGATGTGCAAAACGGCGCGGGTCATAAACTGCGCAAAATCGTGCGATGCGCAAAACGGCGCGAGTGATAAACTGCCCAAAACCGTGCTATGCGCAAAACGGGGCGAGTGATAAACTGGGCAAAACAGAGCGATGCGCAAAACGGCGCGAGTGATAAACTGCGCAAAACAGTGCGATGCGCCAAAAGGCGCTAGTGTTAAACTGCACAAAAGAGTGCGATGCGCAAAACGGCAGGAGTGATAAACTGCGCAAAACAGTGCGATGCGCAAAATAGCGCGAGTGATAAACTGCGCAAAACAGTGCGATGCGCAAAACGGCGCGAGTGATAAACTGTGCAAAACAGTATGCGCAAAATCGCGCGAGTGTTAAACTGCGCAAAACGGTGCGATGCGCAGAACGGAGCGAGTGATAAACTGCGCAAAACGGCGCCAGTGATAAACTGCGCAAAACCGTGCGCTGCGCAAACCCGCGCGAGTGTTAAGCTGCTCAAAACGGTGCGATGTGCAAAACGGCGCGGGTGATAAACTACGCAAAATCGTGCGATGCGCAAAACGGCGCGAGTGATAAACTGCCCAAAACTGTGCGATGCGCAAAACGGGGCGAGTGATAAACTGGGCAAAACAGAGCGATGCGCAAAACGGCGCGAGTGATAAACTGCGCAAAACAGTGCGATGCGCAAAACGCCGCGAGTGTTAAACTGCGCAAAACAGTGCGATGCGCAAAACAGCAGGAGTGATAAATTGCGCAAAACAGTGCGATGCGCAAAATAGCGCGAGTGATAAACTGCGTAAAACAGTGCGATGCGATAAACTGCGCGAGTGTTAAACTGCGTAAAACGGTGCGATGCGCAAAACGGGGCGAGTGATAAACTGCGCAAAACAGTGCGATGCGCAAAACGGCGCGGGTGATAAACTGTGCAAAACAATGCGATGCGCAAAATCGCGCGAGTGTTAAACTGTGCAAAACGGTGCGATGCGCAGAACGGAGCGAGTGATAAACTGCGCAGAACGGCGCCAGTGATAAACTGTGCAAAACCGTGCGATGCGCAGACCCGCGTGAGTGTTAAACTGCTCAAAATGGTGCGATGTGCAAAACGGCGCGGGTGATAAACTGTGCAAAATCGTGCGATGCGCAAAACGGCACGCGTGATAAATTGCGCAAAACTGTGCGATGCGTAAAACGGCGCGAGTGATAAACTGCGCAAAACAGTGCGAGGCGCAAAACGACGCCAGTGATAAACTGCTCAAAACAGAGCGATGCGCCAAAAGGCGCGAGTGTTAAACTGCGCAAAACAGTGCGATGCGCAAAACGACAGGAGTGATAAATTGCGCAAAACAGTGCGATGCGCAAAACAGCGCGAGTGATAAACTGCGCAAAACAGTGCGATGCGATAAACTGCGCGAGTGTTAAACTGAGCAAAATGGTGCGATGCGCAAAACGGGGCGAGTGATAAACTGCGCAAAACAGTGCGATGCGCAAAACGGCGCGAGTGATAAACTGCGCAAAATAGAGCGATGCGCAAAACGGCAAGAGTGATAAACTGCGCAAAACAGTGCGATGCGATAAACCGCGCGAGTGTTAAACTGCGCAAAACGGTGCGATGCGCAAAACGGCACGAGTGATAAACTGCGCAAAATAGTGCGATGCGCAAAACGGCGCGAGTGTTAAACTGCGTAAAACAGTGCGATGCGCAAATGCGTGCGAGTGATAATCTGTCGAAAACAGTGCGATGCGCAAAACGGCGTGAGTGATAAACTGCGCAAAACAGTGCGATGCGCAAAGCGGCGCGAGTATTAAACTGCGCAAATCGGTGCGATGCGCAAAACGACGAGGGTGATAAACTGCGCAAAACTGTGCGATGCGTAAAACGGCGCGAGTGATAAACTGCGCAAAACAGTGCGATGCGCAAAACAGCGCGAGTGATAAACCCCGTAAAACAGTGCGATGCGCCAAAAGGCGCGAGTGTTAAACTGCACAAAAGAGTGCGATGCGCAAAACGGCAGGAGTGATAAACTGCGCAAAACAGTGCGATGCGCAAAATCGGGCGAGTGATAAACTGCGCAAAACTGTGCGATGTGCAAAACAGCGCGAGTGATAAACTGCGCAAAACAGTTCGATGCGCCAAAACGCACGAGTGTTAAACTGCGGAAAACAGTGCGATGCGCAAAACGGCGCGAGTGATAAACTGCGCAAAACAGTGCGATGCGCAAACCCGCGCGAGTGTTAAACTGCTCAAAGCGGTGCGATGGGCAAAACGGCGCGGGTGATAAACAGCGCAAAATCGTGCGATGTGCAAAACGGCGCGGGTGATAAACTGCCCAAAACCGTGCGATGCGCAAAACGGGGCGAGTGATAAACTGGGCAAAACAGAGCGATGCGCAAAACGGCGCGAGTGATAAACTGCGCAAAACAGTGCGATGCGCAAAACAGCGCGAGTGTTAAACTGCGCAAAACAGTGCGATGCGCAAAACAGCAGGAGTGATAAATTGCGCAAAACAGTGCGATGCGCAAAATAGCGCGAGTGATAAACTGCGCAAAACAGTACGATGCGATAAACTGCGCAAGACGGTGCGATGCGCAAAACGGGGTGAGTGATAAACTGCGCAACACAGTGCGATGCGCAAAACGGCGCGAGTGATAAACTGTGCAAAACAGTGCGATGCGCAGAACGGAGCGAGTGATAAACTGCGCCAAACGTCGCCAGTGATAAACTGCGCAAAGCAGTGCGATGCGCAAACCCGCGCGAGTGTTAAACTGCTCAAAGCGGTGCGATGTGCAAAACGGCGCGGGTCATAAACTGCGCAAAATCGTGCGATGCGCAAAACGGCGCGAGTGATAAACTGCCCAAAACCGTGCTATGCGCAAAACGGGGCGAGTGATAAACTGGGCAAAACAGAGCGATGCGCAAAACGGCGCGAGTGATAAACTGCGCAAAACAGTGCGATGCGCCAAAAGGCGCTAGTGTTAAACTGCACAAAAGAGTGCGATGCGCAAAACGGCAGGAGTGATAAACTGCGCAAAACAGTGCGATGCGCAAAATAGCGCGAGTGATAAACTGCGCAAAACAGTGCGATGCGCAAAACGGCGCGAGTGATAAACTGTGCAAAACAGTGCGATGCGCAAAATCGCGCGAGTGTTAAACTGCGCAAAACGGTGCGATGCGCAGAACGGAGCGAGTGATAAACTGCGCAAAACGGCGCCAGTGATAAACTGCGCAAAACCGTGCGCTGCGCAAACCCGCGCGAGTGTTAAGCTGCTCAAAACGGTGCGATGTGCAAAACGGCGCGGGTGATAAACTACGCAAAATCGTGCGATGCGCAAAACGGCGCGAGTGATAAACTGCCCAAAACTGTGCGATGCGCAAAACGGGGCGAGTGATAAACTGGGCAAAACAGAGCGATGCGCAAAACGGCGCGAGTGATAAACTGCGCAAAACAGTGCGATGCGCAAAACGCCGCGAGTGTTAAACTGCGCAAAACAGTGCGATGCGCAAAACAGCAGGAGTGATAAATTGCGCAAAACAGTGCGATGCGCAAAATAGCGCGAGTGATAAACTGCGTAAAACAGTGCGATGCGATAAACTGCGCGAGTGTTAAACTGCGTAAAACGGTGCGATGCGCAAAACGGGGCGAGTGATAAACTGCGCAAAACAGTGCGATGCGCAAAACGGCGCGGGTGATAAACTGTGCAAAACAATGCGATGCGCAAAATCGCGCGAGTGTTAAACTGTGCAAAACGGTGCGATGCGCAGAACGGAGCGAGTGATAAACTGCGCAGAACGGCGCCAGTGATAAACTGTGCAAAACCGTGCGATGCGCAGACCCGCGCGAGTGTTAAACTGCTCAAAATGGTGCGATGTGCAAAACGGCGCGGGTGATAAACTGTGCAAAATCGTGCGATGCGCAAAACGGCACGCGTGATAAATTGCGCAAAACTATGCGATGCGTAAAACGGCGCGAGTGATAAACTGCGCAAAACAGTGCGAGGCGCAAAACGACGCCAGTGATAAACTGCTCAAAACAGAGCGATGCGCCAAAAGGCGCGAGTGTTAAACTGCGCAAAACAGTGCGATGCGCAAAACGACAGGAGTGATAAATTGCGCAAAACAGTGCGATGCGCAAAACAGCGCGAGTGATAAACTGTGCAAAACAGTGCGATGCGATAAACTGCGCGAGTGTTAAACTGAGCAAAATGGTGCGATGCGCAAAACGGGGCGAGTGATAAACTGCGCAAAACAGTGCGATGCGCAAAACGGCGCGAGTGATAAACTGCGCAAAATAGAGCGATGCGCAAAACGGCAAGAGTGATAAACTGCGCAAAACAGTGCGATGCGATAAACCGCGCGAGTGTTAAACTGCGCAAAACGGTGCGATGCGCAAAACGGCACGAGTGATAAACTGCGCAAAATAGTGCGATGCGCAAAACGGCGCGAGTGTTAAACTGCGTAAAACAGTGCGATGCGCAAATGCGTGCGAGTGATAATCTGTCGAAAACAGTGCGATGCGCAAAACGGCGTGAGTGATAAACTGCGCAAAACAGTGCGATGCGCAAAGCGGCGCGAGTATTAAACTGCGCAAATCGGTGCGATGCGCAAAACGACGAGGGTGATAAACTGCGCAAAACTGTGCGATGCGTAAAACGGCGCGAGTGATAAACTGCGCAAAACAGTGCGATGCGCAAAACGGCGCGAGTGATAAACCCCGTAAAACAGTGCGATGCGCCAAAAGGCGCGAGTGTTAAACTGCACAAAAGAGTGCGATGCGCAAAACGGCAGGAGTGATAAACTGCGCAAAACAGTGCGATGCGCAAAATCAGGCGAGTGATAAACTGTGCAAAACTGTGCGATGCGCAAAACAGCGCGAGTGATAAACTGCGCAAAACAGTTCGATGCGCCAAAACGCACGAGTGTTAAACTGCGGAAAACAGTGCGATGCGCAAAACGGCGCGAGTGATAAACTGCGCAAAACAGTGCGATGCGCAAACCCGCGCGAGTGTTAAACTGCTCAAAGCGGTGCGATGGGCAAAACGGCGCGGGTGATAAACGGCGCAAAATCGTGCGATGCGCAAAACGGCGCGGGTGATAAACTGCCCAAAACCGTGCGATGCGCAAAACGGGGCGAGTGATAAACTGGGCAAAACAGAGCGATGCGCAAAACGGCGCGAGTGATAAACTGCGCAAAACAGTGCGATGCGCAAAACAGCAGGAGTGATAAATTGCGCAAAACAGTGCGATGCGCAAAATAACGCGAGTGATAAACTGCGCAAAACAGTGCGATGCGATAAACCGCGCGAGTGTTAAACTGCGCAAAACGGTGCGATGCGCAAAACGGCACGAGTGATAAACTGCGCAAAATAGTGCGATGCGCAAAACGGCGCGAGTGTTAAACTGCGTAAAACAGTGCGATGCGCAAATGCGTGCGAGTGATAATCTGTCGAAAACAGTGCGATGCGCAAAACGGCGTGAGTGATAAACTGCGCAAAACAGTGCGATGCGCAAAGCGGCGCGAGTATTAAACTGCGCAAATCGGTGCGATGCGCAAAACGACGAGGGTGATAAACTGCGCAAAACTGTGCGATGCGTAAAACGGCGCGAGTGATAAACTGCGCAAAACAGTGCGATGCGCAAAACAGCGCGAGTGATAAACCCCGTAAAACAGTGCGATGCGCCAAAAGGCGCGAGTGTTAAACTGCACAAAAGAGTGCGATGCGCAAAACGGCAGGAGTGATAAACTGCGCAAAACAGTGCGATGCGCAAAATCGGGCGAGTGATAAACTGCGCAAAACTGTGCGATGTGCAAAACAGCGCGAGTGATAAACTGCGCAAAACAGTTCGATGCGCCAAAACGCACGAGTGTTAAACTGCGGAAAACAGTGCGATGCGCAAAACGGCGCGAGTGATAAACTGCGCAAAACAGTGCGATGCGCAAACCCGCGCGAGTGTTAAACTGCTCAAAGCGGTGCGATGGGCAAAACGGCGCGGGTGATAAACGGCGCAAAATCGTGCGATGTGCAAAACGGCGCGGGTGATAAACTGCCCAAAACCGTGCGATGCGCAAAACGGGGCGAGTGATAAACTGGGCAAAACAGAGCGATGCGCAAAATGGCGCGAGTGATAAACTGCGCAAAACAGTGCGATGCGCAAAACAGCGCGAGTGTTAAACTGCGCAAAACAGTGCGATGCGCAAAACAGCAGGAGTGATAAATTGCGCAAAACAGTGCGATGCGCAAAATAGCGCGAGTGATAAACTGCGCAAAACAGTACGATGCGATAAACTGCGCAAGACGGTGCGATGCGCAAAACGGGGTGAGTGATAAACTGTGCAACACAGTGCGATGCGCAAAACGGCGCGAGTGATAAACTGTGCAAAACAGTGCGATGCGCAGAACGGAGCGAGTGATAAACTGCGCCAAACGTCGCCAGTGATAAACTGCGCAAAGCAGTGCGATGCGCAAACCCGCGCGAGTGTTAAACTGCTCAAAGCGGTGCGATGTGCAAAACGGCGCGGGTCATAAACTGCGCAAAATCGTGCGATGCGCAAAACGGCGCGAGTGATAAACTGCCCAAAACCGTGCTATGCGCAAAACGGGGCGAGTGATAAACTGGGCAAAACAGAGCGATGCGCAAAACGGCGCGAGTGATAAACTGCGCAAAACAGTGCGATGCGCCAAAAGGCGCTAGTGTTAAACTGCACAAAAGAGTGCGATGCGCAAAACGGCAGGAGTGATAAACTGCGCAAAACAGTGCGATGCGCAAAATAGCGCGAGTGATAAACTGCGCAAAACAGTGCGATGCGCAAAACGGCGCGAGTGATAAACTGTGCAAAACAGTGCGATGCGCAAAATCGCGCGAGTGTTAAACTGCGCAAAACGGTGCGATGCGCAGAACGGAGCGAGTGATAAACTGCGCAAAACGGCGCCAGTGATAAACTGCGCAAAACCGTGCGCTGCGCAAACCCGCGCGAGTGTTAAGCTGCTCAAAACGGTGCGATGTGCAAAACGGCGCGGGTGATAAACTACGCAAAATCGTGCGATGCGCAAAACGGCGCGAGTGATAAACTGCCCAAAACTGTGCGATGCGCAAAACGGGGCGAGTGATAAACTGGGCAAAACAGAGCGATGCGCAAAACGGCGCGAGTGATAAACTGCGCAAAACAGTGCGATGCGCAAAACGCCGCGAGTGTTAAACTGCGCAAAACAGTGCGATGCGCAAAACAGCAGGAGTGATAAATTGCGCAAAACAGTGCGATGCGCAAAATAGCGCGAGTGATAAACTGCGTAAAACAGTGCGATGCGATAAACTGCGCGAGTGTTAAACTGCGTAAAACGGTGCGATGCGCAAAACGGGGCGAGTGATAAACTGCGCAAAACAGTGCGATGCGCAAAACGGCGCGGGTGATAAACTGTGCAAAACAATGCGATGCGCAAAATCGCGCGAGTGTTAAACTGTGCAAAACGGTGCGATGCGCAGAACGGAGCGAGTGATAAACTGCGCAGAACGGCGCCAGTGATAAACTGTGCAAAACCGTGCGATGCGCAGACCCGCGCGAGTGTTAAACTGCTCAAAATGGTGCGATGTGCAAAACGGCGCGGGTGATAAACTGTGCAAAATCGTGCGATGCGCAAAACGGCACGCGTGATAAATTGCGCAAAACTGTGCGATGCGTAAAACGGCGCGAGTGATAAACTGCGCAAAACAGTGCGAGGCGCAAAACGACGCCAGTGATAAACTGCTCAAAACAGAGCGATGCGCCAAAAGGCGCGAGTGTTAAACTGCGCAAAACAGTGCGATGCGCAAAACGACAGGAGTGATAAATTGCGCAAAACAGTGCGATGCGCAAAACAGCGCGAGTGATAAACTGTGCAAAACAGTGCGATGCGATAAACTGCGCGAGTGTTAAACTGAGCAAAATGGTGCGATGCGCAAAACGGGGCGAGTGATAAACTGCGCAAAACAGTGCGATGCGCAAAACGGCGCGAGTGATAAACTGCGCAAAATAGAGCGATGCGCAAAACGGCAAGAGTGATAAACTGCGCAAAACAGTGCGATGCGATAAACCGCGCGAGTGTTAAACTGCGCAAAACGGTGCGATGCGCAAAACGGCACGAGTGATAAACTGCGCAAAATAGTGCGATGCGCAAAACGGCGCGAGTGTTAAACTGCGTAAAACAGTGCGATGCGCAAATGCGTGCGAGTGATAATCTGTCGAAAACAGTGCGATGCGCAAAACGGCGTGAGTGATAAACTGCGCAAAACAGTGCGATGCGCAAAGCGGCGCGAGTATTAAACTGCGCAAATCGGTGCGATGCGCAAAACGACGAGGGT
>JAXFYN010000563.1:0-34242 GCA_036172215.1 Camellia granthamiana
TCATGGTGATGCTGATATATATATATACTAGTGTATGCCCGTGCCTAAAGGCACGGTGTAAATAATATTGAGATTAAAATGCAGTTGTAATTTGTACTCTACATATTAAAATTTGTAGAGTCTGCAGCACCTGATAAAAGTTTAAGTCAGCACTCCTACCATTAGTTTGTGGCTAACACCTAATACATTGGTGAGTGTCATAATACCCCGAACCACAAATATCTAATTAAAATAATATAATACACAGAGCATAAATATCATAACCTCGCAAATAGTAGTCTTTAGAAATTGTTTACAAATTAAGATACGAAAATCAAATATTTTGAAATAATTTTCCAATCAAGATACGAAAAGCATTGAAAAACTAAATGCATCATATCATGAAGAAAAAATCAACTCTATGCCATAGCATCCCAACAATAAATGGTAAAAAAAATAATTCCTGCAACTCATCTGGTTTGTCAAATTAATGTGAAAATCATCAATTACATCAACTATAGAATACAAATTGTTGCTTTACAAAATAGTCAAATTAAAAAGATTTTAAAGTCATCTAATAGCCATCAAGTATTGCTAGGAAGAAAATGTATAGTAAGAAGAGTAAATTAAATAAGAAAAATTATAAATAGGTGATAACTTCACAAAATATTTAAAAACTCATTGATTTGTAATTTTCTCAATGAAAAAAGAAGATGAGTAAAGAGAGCCCATATAACAGTTTGGTGCAAATCTCCATCATCCTATAAAAATAAAAGAGAACATAATTTTACACAAAAAGGGGGAAAAAAAAAGTGTATACAAAGTAGTGACAACTGACATGTCCAAAGTAGTGACAATTTATATGTCCAAAGTAATAAATCAACTTACATGTCCAAAGTAATAACTCAATTGTAAAAGATCAAGTCAACACTCTTAAATCAAACTCAGCTATATAGGAAATGCAAAAATATAGGGGAATAAAAGGCTTCACAAAAATATTTGAAATGCAACAAAGTCCACATAGATGGAAAGCTTTACAAAAACTGGGTCATAGCTATCGTCTGCTTTACAAAATGTATATACTTTACAAAAATGTGTTTGATAATGTCTTCAAATTTGTTCTTTCCCACAATTCTTATGAACGTCTCATTAATTTCTGAAAGGTCTTCATAACAAAACTTCAGGGTAAACAATATTTGTAGTGGAATCTGGCTCATCATTAGGGAGGAGGATACTTATACGATCGAAAGATGTGCATCTGGATAATGCCACGTATAGTTGCCCATGACTAAAAATAGGTGTACGCAAATCAACCCCAACAAATTTCACAGATTGTCCTTGAGATTTGTTAATGGTCAAAGCGTATGCTAATCGAACTGGAAATTGACGTCTTGTCATTCGGAAAGGCATTTCTGCAGAAGACGGAGTCAATGATATCCGTGGTATAAATGCCAAATTGCCAAACTTCTCCCCAGTTAAGATTCGAGCTTCAATTATGCGAGTGTTGCACCTTGATACGATCAATCTTGTGCCATTACACAGTCCATCTTTCGGTGCAATGTTTCTTAATAACATTATAGGACAACCCACTTTCAACTCTACCTTAAAAGCTGGTAGCCCAGGAGGATCCAATGAATTTAAAAACTCATTAGGATATCTGTTTGTAATGGAAGGATCAATTTCATCATCTTCAGCCATCTTATCTGCAGCAAGATACGTATATGTAGTCCCTGGAAAAATATTCAACACAACAATATTGATAGCACTGACATCATCATTTCGTGCAGAAAGAATTGTACGTTCCGTTAAGAATGATGGGGTTGATGTATCTGCCACATCCAATTGTGGATAAACTGCTGAGAGTAATTCCTTTAGATCCTGACATTTGTGTATTGTTGATGGAATTTTAATGATTTCTTGCGGATTGGTTCCAACCTAATAAATAAAATAAAATAAATTAAAAAAATGGTGTAATCAAAGTATCATCAAATGGTATAATCAAAGTTCGAATAAGTATTACCTCCGTCAAGAATTTTGCAAAAATAGCATTTCCAAGATTTGCATGATTCAAGCGCATATTCAAATCTAAAGATAAAACATGTAGATCCTTCCACAAAACAGAGTGTCTCAATGATGCATTCACAATTTGCTCACAAACTCCTTTGGTTATAACTGGTAAGATTTGTCGAAAGTCTCCACCAAGAACAACAGTGATACCCCCAAATGGCTTTTCACAATCACAAATATCTCGAAGTGTGCGATCAACCGCCTCAACACAATGTCTATGTTGCATATGAACTTCATCCCAAATTATGAGTTTTGTTTCTCTAAACAATTCAGCCTGTAATGATTGCTTGCTAAACCCACAAACTGAATTTTCCAAAACATCCAATGGAATGGAAAATGTTGAATGTGCAGTGCGACCTCCTACTAATAGCAATGATGCAATTCCAGATGAAGCCACAGCAACAACAATATGGCCAAGGCTGCGACATTTTAATGCAATCGTATTGTATAAAAATGTTTTCCCCGTTCCAGCACCGCCATTCAAAAAGAAAATAGTCCCTTTACTTTCAAAGACTGAAGAAGTGATTGCGTTATAAGCAGTTCGTTGTCTATTATTGAGGCGATCAATAGTAATTTGCACATCTATCTGTTGTGCCTCATTATGTAGTTGTTGATGTTCGAATATCAATCGGTTACCAACTGTTGCACTCCAATTTGATGTAGGTTGGGGCATGGGCGGGAAGTCAATTAAACTCTTTCCTGATTCTTGAAGCATTTGATTTAAAAGATACAAACCATAATCTTCAATTTGAGCCTCAGTTGGGTTAGAAATGGAAAACAATGTACGAAGCTTATGTGCAAGATCATCACAGATATGCATTGAAAATTGATTCCATAACGCATGTGGTTGTAGTGGAAAACATTGGGTCAGAATAATACAAAACAATCTCCTCAATTGATATCCGGTTTTCATAACTGCAGCTTCTTTTAGGCATTGTATCCATTCTTCATCATCTTCTAAGAGTCCTTTGGCAACACATGCTGATTTAAACGTCTCATGCAAAATATTGTTAACTGTATGTAAACATTGAAATGATCTTGGCCCTTTGACAACAGTTAACAACAAACGCAGATAAAATCTTTCACCACAGTTAGGGCTAGCAAAGTACATTCTACCAATTGCATATCCATGTTCTCTTGGTTTCCATCTATGTTCTGACTTGAGCCAAACAAAATGTTGCGGAAATTCTTGGTAAGTGAATTGGCATTCATTTTCATTGGAAGCACAATAATCAAAAAAACCAGTAAGAGTCGATTTTTGTTGCGCAGCTCTAGAAAGAATCATTTCCAATGAGTCATTAGGATTGAAAAGAACACGATGCATTCCAGGTAGATGAAGTGCCAATCGAACAACTGTTGGCATCTCTGCATGCAAATGATGACCGAATATTCGCCAAGCAGCTTCTGGTGGTCCAATATACCTCGCATCAAGATATTGTTGGATCTCATTAATCAATCCCAAAACCATTGTTGTGCGATCATAACCCTTGTAAATATACTTATGTATATACTTAACACATCTCACTCCAGCACAAACTTCTACATTTATATGACAGTTGAACCGTTTAGAAAGATATGCATTGTATGGTACCACATCCCTGTTATCAACTTCCTGTCCTCTCACAGTATATACTTGACCACTATTGCGACGACGATAGATTGGATATCCATCTTGGTCCATAGTTGTTGATTCTGCAAAGGCTCGAGGGTATTTCTTAGTACATCTACCATTTTCCATACATGGTGCTTGGGGATTTCGAGCACCACATGGTCCATGTACCATGCAACACTTGACAGTTTCAAAAAGTGTAGGATCATCTTTTGGATCTGGAAATTCTGCACAAACTAATTTGTCTACTTGAGCACATGTTCGAATTTTGTCTGGACCTTTAAGAAAGAGAAGCGCATGCATATGTGGTAGGCCTCGTTTTTGGAATTCAATTGTAAAAACATGTGCAACTTTATTACCGAACACTTTGTCTCTATCTCCTTCATCAAACACTTTCTTTTTAGCTCAAAAACACGGGCAATCAAATCTGGACGATCAATAGCTTTTTGGTGTGGTAATAATGCTGAAGTAATTTCTGGCCAATTGGGATTTGCAATCATGGTGAGAAAAATATCTGGGTGCTGGTTGTATCGCGTAATAGCCATTGAATCTTGAAAGATTTCAAACATATGTCTAGGACTACCAGTAAATGAAGATGGCAAAATAAACCTTTGACCAATTTGATTAGGTTGCAAGTCATCTGGATCAATATCGCTTAAATCTTGGTAAAGTTCAGCCCGAATTTTTTTTTGATTAAGCTTGTAATACGTCAACCGATTTTGCTCAGTTGCAGCCCAAGCATCTACCAAAAACTCTTGGAATAGTTTTCCACCTCTCAAAATTGTTGAATACTCTGTAGGTCGCTCAAACAAACGATAACTATAAAAATCCATTTGAGTAAGTCTATCAGTTGAAGGCCGATCATGTTTAACGTCCCACAATTTCAACTCAGGTTCCCATCCGAGCTCACCATACGGGAATAATAAAACATAATGCAATGGCAAATACGCTGGGTGACAATCATTAATTTGCATCAGTTCATTATTTCCCTGTAGATGTAAAACAACATCTCTCATTCCAGTAACCTCGGTTCCATCACCTGGTATTACAATTGCAATCTCATCAGCAGTTGGTAGGTTATACCGTCGTCGGTCTGTTGCTGAACTGTAGTGAAGATGAACAGGTAGATTTTGTCCAGTGAAGGCTAATTGATTCAAAATTGCATGAGCTTGGCGAAATTTGTCTACAAATGCATTAACTTGCAACAAACTATCTTGAATAGTTTTGAGAACATCCCTTTGCAAGTGAGGATTTCTACGATTTCGAACTTCTAAAGCTGAATCAGGATCATAAATATACAACTGAGCATAAGTCACATCCTGATCTGGCTGTGGTAGAAGTGATCCTGTTCGATGTCGCAATTCCCCATGGATAATAAATGGTTTAGGGCCGCTTCCCCTTAGTACTCTTGGATCCAATGTAGCACCAAGACTTGTAAAAGCATTGGCTGCATTGTATACTCGAGTATAACGTCGAAACAATCTTGCTTGATCATCATCCCCATCATATAATGCTTGAAGCGGTGGAGGGGGTGTCATAAGTAAAGGTAGCCTAGTCTTTCCTTTTGAACAGCAAGTTCCAAATAAGGGACGCTTTCGAGATGATTGTGCTAATTTTTCGTCCATCCAATGTAAGGCTGAACAGTAAGGACATAACACATCCATCTTGCCGAGAGAATGACGACATGAATTCATGTGTGATTGAGTATTAATCTCAGTACTTATATTCATATCTTCTAATTCATCATCTGTACATAGATCCTCTTGAAGAAATGTGACTGTAGAATTAGGCCTACAAATATTTGTTGTGCATAAATTAAAATTTATACGCATGTAAAAGTAAGAGTATTATTTAAAGAATTAAACATGTTTTACCAATTCCGAACTAAAGATGTACTTTCCATAGAGAACGAACATGTGGATGCATGTGTAACCATTGTTCGTTTTTGTGCCAACGAAATATCCGCAAGTGTCTTTGTACCCTGTTCTAGGCAAGCATGACTACGACGACTCGGTATTAATGAAGGAAAGTCTTTAACATATGCTCCTAATCTCTCTCGTTCTTGTCGCAAGCGGTGTCTCGATAGATATGCAGAGCATGCATTTTCATTTCTTTCACATTCTCGTCGTGCACGTTGAGCTAATACAGCTCTTGATATAACATAACCATTGGGTCCCTAAAATATAAATATTAAATCATTGAATGCTTAAAATGCAAATATTATCAAGTACCATATTCCACTGTCTAAAGAATCCACCAAGAATTTAGAGAAAATGTATTATACTCTTTGCCATGACTATCCATAGTTTTATAATAATAATAATAATAATAATAATAATAATAATAATAATAATAATAATAATAATAATAAATTGTGTGATTTTGTTACACTAATGAACAAATGTTCGACCAACTTATGAGAATAATAAATGTTCGACCAGCAAATTGTATGGTTTTGTACCAGTAATGAACAAATGTTCAATCAGCAGATGAGCTTCATAAAGTATCCCCATTTTCTCGTAGGGCCCATGTACTTACAGAAGACACTATATATTCCTTTCTCACTATATATTCTTTCATAAAGTATCCCCTATATATTTCTTTCTTCCTAAGAATATACATGAGACACCAAAAAATGTGCATAGTTTCAAAAATAAAATACAATTATGGCTAAATAAAATACAATATATGAAGATATGAAAATAAAAACTAAAAAAACTCTACAAAATCAATAACAACCATACCGCTAAACATGCATTTTCCTTTTGCTTGCCCTTGCAATCAGTGGCCCTAAATTTAACGAATTGTGTCATTTTAGTCCAATACATAATGGTTGTTAAGTTTAGTGGACAGAAAGTCAAACTATGTGTCAATTTGGTTCATGTAGTTTACACAATGTGCTAATTTAGTTCCTATCAAAACCGAGCAAATTAAAATAACAGGGACTAAATTGACATATTGTGTAGACTTTCCGTTCACCAAACTTGACAAACGTTATTTATTGGACTAAAATGACACAATCTGTTAAATTAAGGGGCAAAATCGAGTAAATTAAAACAAATAAAATTTGAATAGCACTTCTCTATATTTATAGATGTAAATAGGTTGTCAAAATGATACCTCTCAGAAGGGAAGCACTATAAATGGTGTGTGCCGTATGTACATTATAACTAAAGAAAAAATAGCATAATTTCATACTTTTTGAGTTGTAACTATATATATAAAAATAAAAAAAAATCAAAATCAAACAACATGCGAGGCATAACTAAAATAAGGTCATTAGTAAAGAAAAAAATTGGTCATAACTAATCATAAAATGACATAACTCAAAATTGTCATTTATAATCTATATAATAAATTGTATGGTTTTGTTATACAAACAAACAAATGTTCGGCCAACTTATGAACTTCATGAAGTATCCCCATTCACATAGCTGGAAAAAAAAAAAAAAATTTGCCCATTTTCTCTCTCCTCTCTTTATCTCTTATCTCAAAATTTTCGCCCACTTACATTGAAAAGTGGTGCAGATTTACACATATATACAGGAGACACTTAAAAAAGAGCACAGTTTAAAAGATAAAAATACAATTATGGTTTAAAATAAATAACTGGACATGCATTTTCAAAAACACTCTACAATTATGGCTTAAAATACAAACATACGAAAACTAACAATTTAAAAAAAAAAAAAAAAACACTTTACAAAAACCATTAAGAACTATACCGCTGGACATGCATTTTCCTTTCCCTTGCCCTTGGAAGCATAAGACACCTTTTCTTTTCCTTTCGACATTGCCTTTGCATTTTCCTTTTCCATTGCCTTTAAAAAATAACCAAAGTATAAGAAATAAAAAAATAAAAAAAATGATACGAAAGTGATTTTTGGGCTAACATTAGAAATACGAACGACATTGAAATCATGCTCATCACGAATCACTACACCGACATTTCTTTGTTGAAGAAACTGAACCTATACATACAAAAACAAATAAGTAGCTGATATGTACACAAAATGAAATTTTATAAGACGATGAGTAAAGGGAATGAATATTACAGTTCGTTGTAAGTCTCCATCTAGCTGTAAAAAATGAGGAAATTTTTTTTTTAATAATCAGAACCTATAATACAAAAGTTTTTTTAAAATCTATGTGCCAGTTTTTTTAAAAAAGACAACTTACATTATCCATAATGTTAGAAGTCGTTCCAGCTTAATATTGCCAAAACCTGTAATACAAAAGTTGATTTCAGTAAATACATATTAATCCAGTAAAGGTTTTGGAATACATAACTTATGTAAATACAAAAGTTATTTTAATTCACCAAGTGAAACCAAATGAAGCAATCAATAGATACTTAAATAGAATCAAACCTATCGATGGCTTAAGCTTTGTTGAATTTAATTGAACTAAAAGAGATTTAAATGGAACTGCAAAATTTATAAAGTTAATTCATATGACAAACTAATAAAAAAATCATCAATTATTTTGAAATCCACAGTTAATTCATATGATAAAATATCTCATTCAAGGAATTAATAAAAAAATCACACTGGAAAAAAAAATCACACATATGACAAATTAATAACCCAACAATCATTTTCCGCCACCAAAAGGAGTTGTGTTTCCAAGAATGTATTTATTGAAATTAACAAATAACAAAAGATTTGCAATAAATCCACAGTTTGAAAATAATAATTTAACTCCAAACATTTTCAGGTATTGGTAACACAATCTGAATCCAAACAACATCAAAAGAAAGTAGTAATGAATCTTACTATTTTTCTTACAAATTAATAAATATTAAAATTGTCCAAGATGCCACATCATCACAACTTGGCAAAGGGTGCAAATGAGTAGAAACATGTGTAGTAGTAAAGTCAACAAATATATATTGTTGCACCTGAAGTGGACAAACTCAATCTCACAATTTCAAAAGCTATGAAATTATCCTCTGTAATTTAATAAAGTCAAACTCAACCACCCCAATCTCATAATTTCAAAAGCCATGAAATTATCCTCTATTTTTTTCAATAATCAAACACCCAGAAAATCCAAAAACCAACAAAGTAAGGACTAAAAAAAGTCAAAAAATCGGCATATTTGACTATCAGAGCCTATTGAAAGTTTATTTAGCAAAGTTGAGAGCTCCATCCACTCAACAGCAAGTTATAGACAGCAGAGGATAACTCGGAACTTAAAATTATATTTGAAACACTTTATCATTATATATTTGAGACCTATTATTCGAAACATATTGAACACATTATATTTGAAACACATTATCATAAAATTAAATCCCACTATATCTCAACACATTTTGACCGTAAATCTATATAAATATAAGAAATGGCTGGAAATTTTGGAGGTTGATGCAGCTTAGTATTGTCAAAACCTGTAATACAAAAGTAAACTTAACTAAATAAATATTAAATACATAACATATTTTAATTCACCAAGTCAAACCGAACGAAGCAATCAATAGATACTTAACATATCAATGGCTCCTACATTATTGTTACGAATCAAACATATCGATGGCTTAAGCTCTACTGAATTGTATTGAGCTCATTCAAGAAATTAATAAAAAATCACGTAGATAAACAATTTATCAAAAATCACATAGATAAAATCACATAGAAACTAATAACCTACCAATCATTTTCCGCCACCAAATTTTACTTCCAACGGAAACTATCAATTAAAATGAGTTGTGTTTCCAACGGAAACTATCAATTAAACACATCAATCACTTAGTACTTTGCTTCCAAGAATCTATTTATTAAAATTAACAAATAACAAAAGCTTTGCACATCTACATAGTTTTAAAATAATAATTTCACTCCAAACATTAAATAAATAAAAAATAAATCAATCTATTGGAAACACAATTTGACTCCAAACAACAGCAAAAGAAAATATTAATGAATGTTACCATTTTTCTTAGCAAAGGGTGCAAATGAGTAGACATATATGTATTAGCAAAGGGTGAAAATATATACCTCTACACCTAAAGTGGACAAAGTGAACCACTAAAGTCAACCGCTAAAGTCAAAAAGCCAATAAATAATTTCATAAAAAATAATTCATCCACCAGGTGGTCAACCACTAAAATGTCTCCAAAATATACCTAAGCTAACTTTTTTTTCACAAAAGATAGATCTGATAAAGAAATATTTCAATGTACATAAGAAAATAACCTTAAAAGATATAAGAATTGACTTTCCAAGATTGTTTCATTTTTGTGAGAAAATACAAAAAAGAAGCGGAAAAGATAAAAAATAAATTGGTTTACTTAAATTTTTTTTTTCTTCCATAACCTTAATTTATTTTGTGCTTCCTCAATTTAAGAAAAGTTATGATACACTGCTTTAGGCATTGAAACCATATAAATCCCCAAACAATAAATAAAGCCAATCCCAAAAGATATGTTATATTTACCAGAAGTCTTAATGGCACTTCCAAACACAATCAGACTCAAATCAAAATTGGGTGAATTCCTATAACGAAGCGAATTAATTTTAGGACTTGAGATCCAACTAATGCAATCTAAGACCTGGAACACATCTTATAGAAAAGGTAAGAACTGGAACACATCTAAGACATGAAACCAATACAGTGTATACAAACCAAACCGTTTTAAAAATAAAAAATAAAAATGTAGTGATACTGTACGATTTACTGAGCTGATAAATAAAATAAAATAAAAGTTCCCTAGGTTTAATATTTTCCAAATAGGATAGAATATTTTCCAAATCCTTAGAAACACAAACACATATGAAGCTTCCTTATTGGCTAAAAACAACCCTTTATTGGCCAAAAACTGTCCGATTTATTGATTAATCCCCAAAAACTGTTTGACACAAAAATTTCGGATACTAATAAAGCTTGAACAGTATATAATACCACATAATACCACAAATTCGAACCAAAGTATGAATTTAAGAAATCAAACAGTACGATACCACAATATGAATTTAAAAAATTAACTCATGAATTCTACAAGGGCCTTTTCGTTGAATTTGTACTCTACGAAATGTGGTTTAGATTTCCATACTTACTACATCTGTAAAATTAATTTAACTCCTAATAAAATTAATAAAATTCAAACTAATAATAGATTAATTTAAGTCCAAATAGATTAATTTTACAAACTAATAAAATTCAAATGTTATCGAATGTTACAAACTAATAAATTCGAATCTTATCAAAATGCTATACAAACTAATGAACATGTGTTTTATGCAATAAATAAAACTCAAACTAAGGCCTTGTTTGATTAACAGGTTAATAGAATAGTACCACTAATACTACCAATCAAACATGCCCTAAGTGTCATTCAAGGAGAAAAGAAAAGAAAAAGAAAACAAAAAACACAGATTAATTTAACTCCTATCTATATTTGTTAAATTTGAAACATTAGATAAAAAGTCAAAAACTAATACAAAAAATAAACCCATTCAACACCAAAAAAAAAAAAAAAAAAACGTCCTAAGAGGCAAAGGAAGATACGTTTATTTTCTTCTTCCAATTTTTCATTTTGTTTATTAAAAAAAACAAAAAACGCCCTCTGTTTGGTTTCCTAGAAAGCAGAAACCCGCTTCAATTTTTTAAGTAATTGGCACAGGTTTTGTTAGACATGGCTTTCTTAGACATGGCTTCTCAATATATGTATACATACTGGAATCATACATAAAGAGGGGGTTTGGGGTTTGGAATCATATATACATACATATTGGATATTGGAATCATATGTATAGATATATATACATTCATAATCATATATAAAAATAAAAATAAAAGATTAATTTACCTTGTTTGGATATGAAAGGTCTTAAGAAAGTTCACAATGCTTCAGACTCAATGCTTCAAACCTATTGTCAATATTATTGAAACAAAAGATTATTGAAGATTATTAAAGATATCCAATTCATTAATATTTTGAAAGATTATTAAAACAAAAGATATCCAAAGATAGAAATATAAAAATCAAAGTTCAGATTTCCATTTGGCCAATTGTTAGCTACTAATTAATGCTTGGTTAGTTGTGTATGAATGACATTTAATAAATCGTAGAGGTTATTTGTAAATCAAATTTGAATGTTATCAAAATGCTATACAAACTAATAAACGGGTAGTACCACTATTAAAATAGTACTACTATCAAATTTGAATGTTATCAAAATAGTACCACTATTACTACTAATCAAACATGCCCTAAGTGTCATTCAAGGAGAAAAGAAAAAAAAAAAAAAAAAGATTAATTTAACTCCTATCTATTTTGGTTAAATTTGTTTGCGAATAGGAAAATTAGCTAAAAAGCCAAAAACTAACACATAAAATCAACTCATTCTCTCTATTTAAAAAGTCACAAAAAATAAAATTAAATTATAGACTTGTATCACATCATATATAAAAATAAAAATAAATAAACTTGTTATTAAATGGGAAAACTTGCAACTTATTATGATTATACCACATGTAAACAAATACATACATATTTGATAATACATTTCGATATCTATTCATTAACATGCTCGGATTTAGTGCACATTCATACACATTTATCAAAAGAAACACCACAAAAAAAATGTCAATTCTGTTTATTACTATCAACGGTGGCGGCAATGACTTCCATTTTCTCAAATAACCTATACCCCACAATAAATTAAAAAAAATACATATTGGAACGTGGCAAAGCAACTTTAAAGATTTAAATGACATGGAAATTGCATGTTAGAGCAACTCTAATGGTATGCTTCCCCTTCATGCGAAAGCCAAAATTTGGCAACAACACTTCTAATTCATGTGCTATTTTTTGGTGCCAAATTATAACAATGCCAAACTTTGGCAAGAGCTCATCTCTCTATTCTCTAATGATAGAACCTATTTGTCAACAATTGTGACCATCTTAATTGTACTAAACAATTTTTTTTTTTTTTAATATACAAATTTAAAAGGACAAATGAAAGAAACACTGAAGTTGAATTTTTTCCAGCAAGGAAAGACCTGGTTGAATCAAAGAAAAAGAAAACAATAATTAAACAACATATATAATTGTACCAATAACACTAACAATTTGTGTAAAATTCCAAGTTGACTCTTTGAGAAAAAAAAGATTTCTAGATATTAGATCTAAAACACAACATAGTGTCTTCCCAAAGAAAATTTGAAAGAGATGAGAGGAGTACATATGTGTGTGTGTGTGTGTGTGTGTGTGTGTGAGAGAGAGAGAGAGAGAGAGAGAGTGTGTGTGTGTGTTAAAAAACAGAGCCATCAGATTACAGAGGGTGTGTGTTCACAATGATATATATAATACACACAAATACATACATGTTCAACATAAATCATCAAACCCATTTCATAAATCAAACCCATTAAATAATCAAGGTTTTTGGTTATGTCATTAATTTATATTACTACATAAATAATATTACATAATGTGCTAGTATCCAATAATTAATTTTTTTTTTTTTTATCAGCAAAAGTTAGTTGTTAGTTATTGTATTAGTATTTATGGGAGTCAGACTCCTCGCCCTTTGCAAAGTACCAAGTGTTTATTTCCTTAATTCAACTTCCCTAAAGAGAGTTGAATACATTACCTTCCCCTAGGAATTAAGCCTTTAGGAAAGTCATAGTGGTCAGCTAAGCTAAACCTAGTTGGTTATCCAATAATTAAACTTTACCAAATACTTTAGGAAAATTCTACTATACACATCACTCTTGTGGCATGTACCATATGCACCAATTATGATGTTTGTAATGTTTACGTATAACCTATTCTGGTATTAGTTATAATTAAATTAAATTTACCGTGATATTAATTATAATATTAGTTTGATTATGTATGTCTTATGTAATATTTGATTATGACTCAATTTTTTTTTAGTTACAACATTAAAAGAATTCAATTATGACATTTATAATGATTAATTTTATAAATATCATAATTTACATATAGTACATATATTTAAAAAATGGGGGAATTACTTAACAGTGAAGCAGAAAGAAAAAATACAAACATATGAGATATAAATGATTCTGTTATGAGGTGTAAGTAAAAAATTATAGGGATGCAAGTCTCATTTGTAACCCTTTATATTTGTGTATTTTTTTTTCCCCTATTACACTATTAAGAAATTAAAAAAAAAACAAAAAAGTAAAACAAACAAAATCAGTGAGCCATCTTTTCAACACATAATAAAAAGCAAATATAATGGCTATTACAAAATAAAAAACAAAATCACTATTAACATACTATCACAAATAAAAAACATAATCTGCAGAACCGTAAATAATAAAAAACAAAATCACTATTACAAAATAAAAAACACTTCAACACATCTTTTCAAAAAAAAGTAGAACAAAACAAAATAAATAAAATGCTCAATCAGTGAGCCAAACAGTGTCTCATTCCTACCCTAAAACCCATCCCTCAATTACAGGGTTTCTGCCAAAATCTGCAGAACAATAAATAAACAAAATATCCTTTTCAAACCCATGTTTTTCAAAATCTGCATCATGTTTTTCAAACCCATGTTTTTCAAAAGCTGCATCATGTTTTTCAAACCCACTTCAAAACCATTTCTACAAAATCAAATACAAAATCAAACCCATCTGTTCAGTACGTGCACCATGTTTTTCAAATACAAAATCAAACCCATTTCAAACCCATGTTCAGTACGTGTCTCATTCCTACAAAATCAAACCCATTTCAAACATAAATCAAATACAAAATCAAATACATACATGTTCAACATAAATCATCAAACCCATTTCATAAATCAAACCCATTAAATAATCAAACCCATTTCATAAATCAAAATTACAGGGTTTTTGCCAAAATCTGCAGAACAGTAAATAAACAACATATCCTTTTCAAACCCATGTTTTTCAAAATCTGCATCATGTTTTTCAAACCCATTTCTACAAAATCAAATATAAAATCAAACCCATTTCAAACCCATGTTCATTACGTGTCTCATTCCTACAAAATCAAACCCATTTCAAACATAAATCAAATACAAAATCAAACCCATGTTCAACATAAATCATCAAACCCATTTCAAACCCATTTCATAAATCGAAACTATGTTCCACATCAAACATTTCAAATTAACCATATCAAACATTTCAAACCCATTATATACATCTATATACACATATACATATATATATATACATATATATACATCCAAAATATACACACAAATACATACAGCAGTGATGCTCTGGCCGGGGACAGCAGTGACGACTCCCTTGTTGACGGCAGAGAGGGAGGGAGGAAGAGAGAAGATGAAGACAGGGAATCACAGCAAGGGTTGGGTTTCGACAGGGCTCCAATGGAGGGAGAGAGAGAGAGTGTGTTCAAAATTTGAAAACAAAACAGAGGAGAGGAGTATGTATGAGATGAGAGAGAGAGGGTGAAATGTTTTTAGCCCTTAGATCAAATCAATCTAATGGTCAAAATTTGGACAAAGGGACAAAAGTCCCATCCAAATTCAAAAATCTGAGCTGTTTTATTATATAGATATAGATATATATTTAAGAATTTCATAGTATTTCCAAAAGCCACAAGAATCAAAGAAAATTACTAAAATTCTGAGGAAAAAAGAAATTATACTATCAAAGAATCAAGTTCATATATATATCCACACCAAATAAGCTCTTCAAAATTACTTCCAAAAAAAAAAAAAAAATCAAAACCACAAATTGGGGAGAAATAGAGAGAGAATGAGAGTGAAAAAGAGTTACTTGAGAATAGCGAAGCTAGTGGCGCTAGTGATTGAGAGGAACGACCGCACTGTGTAGAAAAAAACCTGTTAGGGTTCATAAATTAGGGGTGAGGGAGAAAGATGGATGAGAGACAAGAGATGGAGATGAGAACAAGGGTTTGATTCGACATTCAGTTAATCAGCCGTAAACAAGAACGAGAGAGAGAGAGAGAGAGAGAGGCGATTGAGACTAAGTGAGCGCGCAAGAGAGAAAAAAAAGACGCCGCTGAGAGAGAGAGAGAGAGAGAGAGACTGAGAGGGAGATTGCCGTTGCTGGACGCCACTGCACACCGCTACCTTTGCTGCCCTACGTCGTTGTGAAAGAGAGAGAGATAGACGAGCGCAACTGAGAGACAGACGAGCGACTATGAGCAAAAGGAGGAGGAGAAGAAGAAGGGGGAAATTTTGGGAATAATTTGTTAGTTTTTTTTTTTTTTTTTTTTTTGGTTGTTGTTGTTGTTGTTATTGTTGTTGTTGTAGACTTGGCAGACTTGGCAAATGGGTTTGATTTGAACAAATCAAAATAGGATTTGTATTAAAAATTTGTTTTAATTTTTGAAAATTATTTTTTGAGTTTTTAATTAGTATTTTTTTAAAAAAAATTCGTGAAATTTTTCAATATTATAATTAATTAAAAAATGATTACAATATTAAAAAAATTCACTAAAAATTAAAAAAAAATAAGGATTGAAACTTGAAAAATAGTTTTTGAAAACAGAAACCAAACGAAATTGATTCGAACTCACCTATTTGATAAAGGGGTTTAAATGGGTTCGGTGGAGATGGAGTGCTAGTGGTGGTGGTGGAGGAGTGGTGGTGGTAGTGGAGTGACGGCAGTGGAAGTGGAGTGGTGGCAACGGTAGTGGTAAAATAAGGCAGTGGTAGTGTAAGAAAAATGGTAACGGCGGCAGTGGTAATGGTAGTGGTGGGACAGTGTTAGTGGTCGTGATGGTGGAAGTAGTAGAGAGGTGATAGTGGTAGTGGTGGTAATGCAATGGTGGGGGCGGCAATGGTGGAGTAGCGGCAGTGGTGGTAATGGTGGTGGTGAAGTAGTAGTAGTGGTGGTGTAACGGTGATGGTGATGGTGGTAAAGTGGCGGCGGTGGCAGTGGTAGTAATGGTGGTGGAAGAGAGTTAGTGGCGGCAATAGTAGAGTGGTGTTGGTGGTGGTTGAAGATAGGTAGTGGTAGTAATGATAGTAGTGGTGGAGTGATAACGGTAGTGAAGAAGTGGTGACAGTGGTTGTGGAGTACTGGTGGTTGTGGCGATGGAAGTGGAGGAGAGGTGGCGGTGGAGTGGTGGCAACAGTAGCGGCGGTAGTAATGGATTCGTGACGGCAGAGATGGTGGTGGTGTTGGAGTGGTGGCAATAGTGGAAGAAAAAACCATTTAAACAGGTACTCATGTCTAACCCAAAGAGGGCTTTGCAAAATATGAACTAATTTGGGCAAACAAAGAGGGCTTTTCAGTTATAGCATGAAACTGTTGAAGATTGATTGAAGATTGTTTGGCATAATTGGAGGATGATTGTGTGTTAATTATAGTATTTGTATCAATTAGTTAATTATAGTAAATCTTTCCTTTCTTGTATTGCTGTGTATGGCTATATATATCATTCCATATTGTAGAAGAATATACAGAAATAATATTTCATCTTGAAACCTCTGAACTCTCTTGTTTTCTACTTGGTATCAAAGCAAGGTTATTCCCATATTTTTCCTCGAATTTGTCTCTCGCGAACCATGAACACCGAAATTACTAAATCCTTACCATCATCCCTTCCCGTTATCCATGTTCAGTCTAAAATTGCCAGCTTCAAAGCCGGCATCACCCTCACCGAAACCAACTACAATGTCTGGTCCCAGATATTGGAAATGCAAATCGTAGGCCGTGAACGTCTCGATTTTCTTCTGGGAGACACACTCCCACCGCAAAAAACTGATGCATCCTATGGGAAGTGGTATGTTGAAAATCAAAAGGTTAAGGGGTGGTTGTTGACATCTATGTCGCCTGAAATCATGAAGTGTTATCTCCCTCTACCCACCGCTTGCGAAATCTGGAGTGCTCTTGCCAAAGCCTTCTATGATGGGTCTGACGAATCACAAATCTTTGCACTACACCAGCAAGCTTTCTCTCTAAAACAAGTTGGTCGACCTCTATCTACTTATTTTGGTGATCTTGTCGCTATTTTTCAGGAGTTGGATCATCGTGATAAGATTATTATGAAGGATCCCGATGATATGATTGCGTATGTAAAATCTGTTGAGAGGTTGCGTGTGCATATATTCTTGAATGGGCTAGACGTAGAATTTGAACAAATCCGAGAAGAGGTTCTTCGAAAGGATCCTGTGCTGGATCTTGATGAAGCCTACGCATAGATTCGGCGTGATGTTGTTCGTCATACAACGCAGCATACTGAACTAGAACACCTTGAGTCATCTGTCATGGTGGCTTATCGCCCCAAACCGTAAGCCATACGACCTGCTTCCAAATCTGAACAACTCTCTGGCCCTCAGGTTCCTTTTGCTTCGCAAAATCGGCGCCACAACATTGGGAGTGCACAGCCAGACTGTGTGTGTACTCATTATGGTGGAACTGGCCATACTAAGGCCCAGTGCTATGATCTGATTGGGTACCCTGAATGGTGGGATCCTGCAAAGGCACCCAGCAAGCATACTTCCAAGGCCACATCTCATATTTCTCTTGTTGTTGCAGAACCATTCAAAGACCTGCCTGAGTCTGCTTCAGGTAACCATGGTAAGGCTCTCTCTACTTTTCATACTTTTAGTGATAATACATGGATAATTGATTCCGGTGTAACCGATCACATGACCTTTGACGCAAACCATATTCAGTCCATAACACCCTTGAAACAACCTATAGTGACCACAGCCAATGGTCACTCCACCCCTGTAATTGGAGAAGGTTCAATTCCTTTGACAAGCACTTTAAATTTGGATATTGTTTTAGTTGTTCCTTCTCTCCATCATAACCTACTGTCTATTGCACAAATCACTCATGCCTTGCAATGTATTGTGATTTTCTGGTCTAATATGTGTGTTTTCAAGGACATCCAGACTCGGAAGACAATTGGTTATGGTACTAGAAGGGGCAAGCTCTATCATCTTGATCTGCAACCTACCAGTTCAACTCAGTTAGCTCAAGTTTTTTCCGCTGCTGGATCTGCAAATAAACGTACTTTAGAGATTTGGTTATGGCATAAGCGCTTTGGTCATGCTTTTTTTGGTTATTTAAAACGATTGTTTCCAGAATTATTTTCTGCTTTAGATATTTTGGATTTTAAGTGTGATATTTGTGAATTTGCTAAAAGTCATAGAATTTCATTCCCAATAAGTATGCATAAAAGTTTAGTCCCATTTATGGCGGTTCACTCCGATGTGTGGGGTCCAGCAAAGATTCTGACTCTTAATGTTGCACGTTGGTTTGTTTCTTTTATCGATGATTATTCTCGTATGACTTGGGTGTGTTTAATGGCATCAAAGAATGAAGTTGCATCCCTGTTTCAGAAATTTCACACGATGGTGGCCACTCAGTATCAATTTCCTATACGAGTCCTCTGCTCTGATAATGGTGGTGAATTTGTTAATCAGTATTTGACACCATTTTTGAGTAAACATGGCATTGCACATCAGACAACTTGCACTTCTACCCCTCAACAAAATGGAGTGGCCGAGCGTAAGAATCGTCATCTCCTTGAAGTTGTACGTGCTGGCCTGTTTGGAGCTCACATGCCTACGGTTTTTTGGAGGGAAGCTCTCACCTCTGCTACTTATCTCATCAATCGAGTCCCTTCCCATACCTTATAGTTCCAGACTCCATTTCATGTTCTCCATGAGGCTATCACTGCTCCAACCGTCCCGAATCTGTCCCCAAAAATGTTTGGTTGTGTCGCCTTTGTGCATCTTCCCAAACCCTTACGTACTAAGTTGGAACCTCGTGCTCTTCGCTGTGTCTTTGTCGGCTATGCCTCTCATCAAAAAGGCTATCATTGTTATCACCCGCCTTCTTGTAAGGTCTTTGTTACTCTTGATGTTGTTTTTCATGAGGATGCAATATATTACTCTTCACTCGCGTCTCCACTTCAGGGGGAGCATAGCAATGAAGTGCAGACCTTTCATGACATTTTAGCTTTGGATATTCTGGATTCTAGAAATGACGTAACTAATGAGGAGCATACCAATATAGATAATGTAGAGCATAATCATAATCCAGCACCAGTTGAAGTTGATACCAATGCAGAGATCGACCCAATGGAAGTAATATAGCAGCCCACACTGGTGCAACCAACATCATCTCAGGTTTCACAAGAGCAAGAGCACACTTCTTCTTCTTCATAGACAGTACCATTTAACAAATTGGGCTCTCCGATTGGCTCTATCCCTGAACCTCAGGTAAATCTTGACCCCAAACAAAAACTCTTACCTGATCGTGTCACAAGAGGAATACCTAAAGCAAAATATGAACTTGTTCTTAACTCTCAGCCTAAGTACCCCATGAGTAACTTTGTATCATGCCATCGATTGTCAAAGGATTGTGAATCAATTATTTGCTGTATTTATTCCTAATAGTATGCAGGAAGCTTTGAGAGATCCCAGGTGGAAGGAGGCAATGAATAAAGAAATGAAGTCTCTCCAAAAGAATTTAACTTGGGAGATTGTCGAGTTACCTAAAGGAAAGACACCTATCGGGTGTAGATGGGTGTTCACTATCAAATACAAAGCTGATGGAGCTATCGAACGATTCAAAGCCAGACTGGTTGCCAAAGGGTATACACAAACATATGGAATTGATTATGGGGAGACATTCGCACCAGTAGCCAAAATTAATACTGTTCGTATTTTAATTTTCTTGTTATAAATCTAGATTGGCCTTGCATCAATTTGACGTAAAAAATGCGTTTCTACATGGGCATCTCCAAGAAGAAGTTTATATGGCATTGCCTCCTAGATATAATCTGCCAATGGAAGGGAGCAAATAGGTTTGTAGATTGAAGAAATCACTGTATGGCTTGAAACAATCCCCTAGAGCCTGGTTTGGTCGGTTCACAAGTTCTATGAAGGCATTCAGATATAGACAGAGTAACCTAGATCATACTTTATTCTTGAAACATAACAAAGGAAAAATCACAGCCCTTATTGTCTATGTTGATGATATGATAGTGACTGGAAATGATCCAGAAAAAAGGAAGGCATTGTAGAATCACCTTGCCCATGAGTTTGAAATGAAAGATCTTGGTCTATTGAAGTACTTTCTAGGGATTGAAGTATCAAGATCAAAAAGGGGTATTTTCTTGTCTCAACGTAAATATGCCTTAGATTTGTTAAGTGAAGTTGGTATGTCAGCTTGTAGTTCGGCTAGTACTCCGATGGATGAGAACTTGAAGCTAAGTATACATTCAAATCAAGTGCCTGCTAACAAAGCACGTTATCAAAGACTAGTTGGGAGATTGATGTATCTTGCACATACTAGACCGGACTTGGCTTATGTGTTGAGTGTTGTCAGCCAATTCATGCATTCTCCAAGCGAAGAACATATGAATGCAGTTATTCGTATCTTGCGATACTTGAAGTCATCTCTGGGAAAAGGAATCACGTTTACAAAATGATGCAACTTGGAGGTTGAGGGTTATACCGATGCAGATTGGGCTGGATCAATTGATGATACACGTTCTACGTCTGGATACTTCACATTTGTGGGTGGAAACCTAGTTACATGGCGAAGTAAAAAACAGGAGATAGTAGCTAGGTCCAATGCCGAGGCTGAGTACAGGGGAATGGCTAAGGGAGTATGTGAGTTATTGTGGATCAAAAATTTAATGCAAGATTTGCATATTAAACAAACCAGTCCCATGAGATTATATTGTGATAATAAGTCAGCATGTGATATTGCCCATAATCCAGTCTAACATGATAGGACTAAACATGTTGAGGTTGATAGGCACTTTATTAAAGAGAAACTGGAAACAAAGATCATCGAAATGCCTCATGTACGTTCTCAAGACCAGCTCGCTGATGTGCTCACCAAGCCAGTATCAAGCCGGGCATTTAATAGCTATCTCGTCAAGTTGGGCATGAGTGATATCTATGCCCCAACTTGAAGGGGAGTGTTGAAGATTGATTGAAGATTGTTTGGCATAATTGGAGGATGAATGTGTGTTAATTATAGTATTTGTATCAATTAGTTAATTATAGTAAATCTTTCCTTTCTTGTATTGCTGTGTATGGCTATATATATCATTCCATATTGTAGAAGAATATACAGAAATAATATTTCATCTTGAAACCTCTGAATTCTCTTGTTTTCTACTGAAACGACGTCGTTTTACATAATAAGACTATAGGAGACGAAATTATTTCCTCACGGAAAATTTTATATAATGGTGACGAAAATTTTCGTCTCTAAAATGGCGCTCAAATATTCCGCGAAATTTTTCAAGGGCGGGAATTTTTTTTGCTACAAAAAATAAAATATAAAGACGAATAAAATTTTCATTACCTATTGTTTTATTGATTTTAAGCATTTGGTAACGAAATTTGGTTTTTCTCTCCAAAAATACTATAATTGGAGACAAAATCTTACTTTTATCTTTAAAACACATTTGGAGACGGATTTTTTTTTTCATCATGCGTTTTCGTCACCAAAGACTTTTTTTATTGTAGTGATTTCACTCTAGAGGATCTTAATGCATTTTGTGAATTACCGTAACATAAAGTTGCATTATTCTCACTACAAGAATTAACACTTTTGCCGACCAAAAAATTGGTCGCTAAAAGTCCATTTTTGGTCGACAAAAGTTATCCGCGACCAATTTTTTTGGTCGCTACTTTGGTCGCCAATTGAGGGTCGGCAAAAGTAATTCGCGACCAAAATATTGGTTGGTTGGAAAAAGTTAGATTTGCCGACTAAATTTTTAGTCGCTAAATATATCATTACTGCGACTAATCCATTTTGTCGCTAAAACATTTTGGTCGCGAAAAATCACCTTTTGCCGACCAAACATCTTAGTCGCCAATTGTCACATTCCACGACTAACAAATTTGGTCGCCAATTATCACATTCAACAACCAAAAAGTTTGGTCACCAATTGTGACATTTCACGACCAAAAATATTGTTGCCAATTGTGACATTCTGCGACCTCTTAGTTTGGTCGCCAATTGTCACATTCCACGACAAAAAATTTTGGTCGCCAATTGTAACATTCTGCGTAGGAATGGCAACGGGGCGGGGCGGGGCCGGGGATCGCCCTCCCCGTCCCCGATCCCCGACGGTAAAAATTTCCCGATCCCCGGCCCCGATCCCCGACGGGGACTCTGTCACCACCCCCGTCCCCGTCCCCTAACGGGGATCGGGTTTCCCCGACCCCGAAGAGTCCCCGGCCAAAAAAAAGAAAAGAAAAGAGGTTCAATACCAAATTCCATAACAGATTCAACAACACAACACTCAGATTTAATAACTTCAACAACACAACACTCAGATTTTAATACCAAATGCCAAAAAAAAAAAAAAAAGCTTCAAATAACCTAAACACACCCAGATCTTCAGATTTAATACCAAAAAAGAGCTTCAGATTTAACAACACACACCCAGATTCAACAACACACACATCCAGATCTGATCAACCAACACCCAGATTCAACAACACACACACCCAGATCTGATCAACAACACACACACCTAGATCTGATCAACAACACACCCCATGACGCCGTGAGGGAGAGAGGAGGAGCGGCCGCCACCATCGCCGTGAGCATCGCAGCAGAGAGAGGGAGAGAGGCCGAGAGAAGAGAGGGAGGAGTGACGCCGTGAGGGAAAGAGGAGGAGCGGCCGACGCCGACGCCGACGCCATCGCCGTGAGCATCGCGGCAGAGTCATCGCGGCAGAGACGGAGAGCATCGCAGCATCGAGGCAGAGAGAGGCCTAGAGAAGAGAGAGTGTGAGTGGGAGAGGAGTGAAATGAAATAACCTAATCACATAATATATATATTCGGGGATATATACGGGGGTACTCGGGCCGGGGCCGGGGCGGGGCCGGGGTTGGGAAATCTATCCCCGTCCCCGGCCCGAAAATGATCGGGGGTTAATTTTTTAATACCGTCCCCGGCCTGCGGGGAGTTTTTTTCGGGGAAAAACCGTCCCATTCGGGGTCGGGGGGTCGGGTCCCCGTCGGGCCGGTTTCAAATTGCCATCCCTAATTCTGCGACCTCTTAGTTTGGTTGCCAATTGTCACATTCCACGACCAAACATGTTTGTCGCCAAAAGAAATGTTTGAGCAACTAAAACTTTAGTCGGCAATAGACCTATTCACGACCAAATCCTTTGGTTGCCAAAATTAATAATTTTAACGACTAATTATTTAGTTGCCAAATGTGCTTCGTGATACACCGACTACTTTATTTAGTTGGCAAAAGTATAACTTATCTTTCCTGACTAATCAATTGGTTGCCAAAATTATAAAAACAAAACCAAATTTTGGTCGCCAACATCCAACAAAATAAACCTGTAATTTATAATAATCCATCCAATTTATTCAATATAATCTGTAATTTGCAAAAATCATTCAAACCAACAAATAAATTGAATCATCAACATTCAACAAAATACATATATCAACCATTTCTGAACCTGTTTAATTAAAGTCAGCAACTGTTATAAGTTTACATCGACAAATAATTCCAAACTACATATTTCATATAGCATAAAAATTTAAAACATAAAAAGTACTTGTTATTATGTTTTTTGAAATTTTTATCCATGTACATCAACCCAAAAATATAACTAGTAGTCTACCAAATATTTTCTATACATACTCATCCAAAAATATAACTAGTAGTGTATCCAAAAATATAACTACTAGTCTACCCTAATATTTTCCATATACATCTATACAAAAATATATAATCCTTTCAAAAATGCAAAAAGTGCCAATTTGTCCTGTACAATTTAGCTTTGTGCACGAGTTCATCCATTTGTACTAAAGAAAAAGAAAAATAATGTCAGGTAAAATTGGACAAATAATGAAAAATGTTCATGAAAAGCAAAGGTCACATTAGCAAATTAAATGACTATCATTATCAAATTGTAAATAAAACAACTTCATTCTTATGTCTATAGCTCCAATCTCCCTATCATTAAATGACTATCATTATCATATTGTTAATAACTCCTACCTTCCTCAATGAACCTTTCATGTGATGTTGTGATGAAACGAGTGTTACACTGCTGCCACAGTTCATGAGTACTCTCTTATTTATCCCAAGCTCAATCTTAAATAAACAAAAACTGAAGAACAAGGCATCTAGAAATAATAAAAACAGTGACCCCATAATCAAAACACAACAAAGAGTGGAGAGTTTTAGAAAAGAACAAAGCATACATGACAATACTTCTTGACTTTCATAAAATAGGAAAATAATACAAAAACTGTGAGTTAGCTAACAACTTATTTCTAGGTAATTATGATGGGCAAAGGTCAACTTTCTACTGATTATTTGACTTTTCTGCATAAAATCTATTTAAATTATGCAGAAATCACATTTACATGATAATAATTTAAGAAAGAGAGCAACTCTATACGTAGAAATAATGAAATTGAATACCTACAAAATAAACAAGCTCTGTAATGGGTAATAAATCATACAATCTAGAATTTTCAAGCAATACAAAAAGATCAATCTGCATCTCAATATGAAAGGAATTATAAAGTAAACACCTGACTAGTAAGTTCCAATCAAAATTATGAGAATAAACAAGAGAAACTTAAAGACTTGAAAACTACATCAATTTATGAAGTCAATTATGAAGTTTGAATTTGAAGTTTCTAAAGACATGAACATACAACCCAGAATTTGAACTTTTTTGTCTTTTACTTTCTTTCTTTTTTCTTTTGTTTTTTAATTTGTGTCAAAAGTTTTTACTTTTCATGTATGGCTACTCTAAAAGAATTTTGTTTTAAAAAAATCCAAAAAATGGTTCACTATAGACACACTAAATAATGTTTTTTTTTTATTATAAAAGAGTCAACCTTTTTAGCTTTTCTTGTCTTCAGTGTACTTTTTAAAAAATATATATAGATATATACATATTTATATTTTTAAGGTCCGTCTAGTCTATTAGAAATTAAAGTTCAATTACTTGAAATAAAAGGCTGAAAAGGAAATCTAGACCACGAATTCAAAAGAACGAGAGTTATGTTAAATTATGTTGCTAAACATACAGAAAGAATTGGTTTCCCACTATTCCAGCATGCCTTTGGAAGCTGATTGTAGGGAAAAAACCTAAGAAATTTCATAGACAACACAAAGTCGAGTAAAGAATTACAATCTCTCTATCTTTCTGTTTTTCCTCTTTGATGTACATGTTCAACACTTCATCAATGGCATCACAACACAGAGACACATTTCAGTAGATCTATTGTGTAGTCAATAGCTTAAACATGCAATTAACAAATGATCTTCCTTGAAGAAAATTAACCTCATCAAATTTCTTTTCCCCTCACCTCTTAAAGTTTGAATGGTATCTTACTACAATACAAAAGAGGTACTAGGAACCATATATACAAACATCTCTCTGTTTGTTTCTCCAATATCTGCTTAATTGTGTCACATCACTCTCTTTTTCATCTAATTCGTCCTTTGCTCTCATCATCTAATAAAATGCATGATAACTCTTTTCTCCTCACCAGGTAGATAGGTCGGATTTCAATATTTGATCTTTCACAACAATGAGACAAATATTTAATTTCAAAGAAACCAATTGAATGTGCTTAGGACATCTAACATGCATACCAATTGACGTTTCTACAATCAACAACAAAATGTTCCCAAAAAGAACACAAGTATATTTGGGTTTCAAATTACTCAAGTTGCCACCTTGTTACACAGCAACATGCAGACCACTAACAATCCCCAGACAAGGCAAGTTTTTTTCTTTTGAATTGGTATTGATTATTAAAAACATTTATGAAGCATTTGGACTGCTAACAATCCCCAGACATCTATCCCTACAAACGTCAACAAGACTTAATAATCACAAGTAGTAAAATCTAAACTCGACCATTCACAACTTTGTAGGGATACAGAAATGACCATTAATGGATGAAATTATGCCTGACATGGTAACCAACCTGCGAGGATCGTAGACGGTAATAGTACGATCAGCTCCTCCCACTGCAATACTAGTTGAAGAACTACAGACTGCATAGAAGATATCTCCAACAGAACCATATATCCTATGCACACTGTGACACCCCGAACGTTTAATTAAGTACACAAATATTCAGAGTTATACATAATTATAGTGGCATGTAATGATAGACTATTAAATAAATAAATATATAAAATTTAATTTGGCATTGGATTATAGGACTAATTGGGAATTATTATTTGGGAGCAAAATAACACATTTATGGAATTATAATATTAATTGGATCAAACTAAAGATAGTAATAAATAATAATTTAACACCAAAATAAATGAATAAAAAAAAAAATAAGCTAGTTGCCCAGCAAGAGTTGCGAGCTTCGGCCCAAAAGAAAAGAAAAACAAAAATAAATAATAAAAGTCTAAGTTAGTTTGGCCCAGCAATGGTTTTTAGAATTTGGCCCAAGCAGAAAAAAAAAAAAAAACAAAACAAAACAAAACAAAACAAAAGAGGCCCAAGTGTGTTAAACTCAAGTGGGAAGATTTATGTTTATCTATAACAAATGCAAATCTTATCTCAAATCTGCCATTAAAAACTCCACCCCCCTAGCCTCATTATGCCTCCTGAGAATGGGGGGGTACGTGGCGCTCCAGGGAAGCTTGGCTCACTATATAAATAGGGGTGAAGGTGATGAATCAGGAGAGGAAGAAATGTAAGAATAAAAAGAGTGGAAGCCGAGAGAGAGAGAGATACGTAAGTGAGAGTGAGGAGTTGATAGTGGGGAAGTTCTGGTAGTAAAGTAAGGCTAAGGGTTATAATTAAGGTGAGTTATATTATATCTTGAGTCACCAAAATGTATTTTATATATGTTTGACTTACCATATTTATTTTACACAAGTTATATTTTTAATAAAAGTTATATTTTATAAAGGTTTCAATTACGTGGTTTTATTTCTGAACCCTATTTGCTTAAAAGGAAACCTATGGATATATTTGTTTATATTTTAAAGAATATTTGGCTATAACCTTATATACAATTATGTTTGTAAGTACCACCACGGCAGTCCCACGCCTTTGGGAACTTAAATAACCATTGGCCTCTGGTTGGTTACTTTGTGGCCCTCTGTTTGTCATGGATCCATTGACCTCTGTTCTGACTGTCACTTCTGTAACCTCTGCTCTGTTCTGTTTTATACCGCGGTTATGATTATTTATTTACATGATTTCTGTATTCTGCCACTTTAAATAAATTGTCATTTTAAATTAAATTATGCAAATGTTTAGCCTAACTAATTATCCATGGATATTTTGTATTCCCTACACTCTTAACATAATATTTCTCACTCTACTGTGTGCTTATAGCTGTTACCCTTTCAGGTGACGAGATGTAAGGGAAATCCATAACCCTACAAAATGGAACCTGCATATGGACTGATGATGAATCACTATTTTACTTTTCTTTTTTTTTATATTTTTGCTTCCTTTTGTCTCTATTCGGGGCTGGAAACTGAATAATAAAATAATGAAAGCCCTAGAAATGTATTTCTTTGTTTTAATATAGTAGCATGAAGTAAAATTTCTGCCTAAGTATATTTTTATTTTCGCTTGCGCAGCTTAATTTGTTTCAAATGAGAACAAGTTAGTAAGTCACAATTCCAACTCTAAGTCCCTAGAGTTGGGTCATGACACACACAACCACCATTTTCTTTCATTCTCAAGTCCCATATGGAAAGCTGCAGTAATTCAAAAAGATGGAAAAATGCCAAAATGGGTAAACAAAGAAATAAGCTCAAATGTCAATTTTTAAAAAAAAAAATGTATACAAAATGAAAAGGCAAAACCTGGCAGCCTTCTGTGACGGCTAATACAGAACTATCATTTCCACTACACAAACTCTGCATAAAGCTTAATGAAGATGGATACCATAATTTGCAACACAGCTACATCAATGGCAATCAATATTCTGAAAAAACTTACATATTCAAGCAATTCATAGGCAATTCAATGACAAGGTTTTTAGAGAATATACATGCTTTGAGATTGACTAGTGTCAAGAAATATGAATCACCTACAAAACATTATTGAAAAATGAAACCCGTAAACAGATTCCATGTCAAATACAGAAGAAACAAATATTTCTGTATTCTGAAATCTGTATGTAAATCTAAAAAACGAGAATAAAATATGGGTTCTCTCAAACTAATTACTTATAACTTCTAGTTATATCTTCATTAAAAAAACGTTGTAAACCAGAAGATAGCAATCCCTTTTCATAAGGAAACAACCTACTAAACAAAATCCATGGAAATCATTTCAAAGATCAGTTTTAAGGAACAGAGTGTTTCCATTGAGTATAAATCAAAATTTCCTGAACCACAATTCAGGAAAGACGGTTATTTCAGAACATTCAACTTTATAAACTGGAAACTTGGTTGCAGTAATTTATGGACAAACAATTATTAATTACATCCTTAAGGGGATAGAAAGCACATGGAAAAAAATATGGGAAGAATATCAATCATAAGGATTCTGTTTCTCAGCCAAATCAGTTCACTATAACCTATGGGTGTTAAACAAGTCCATCAATGTCAAGCACAGGCATCCACAGCAGTACCCTACCCAAATTTCATCGTCATTAGATGATATACCCTCACGTGAAAGTGACAAGGAACATATTTTAAATAGTACTTGTATATATTGAAATAGAACAAAGAAAACAATTTGTCTAACATTTTTAACAGCAACATTTTGCCAAGGTGCATATCTCTATAAATAGCAATTAGATGGCCAGTGAACCACACACAGTACTTACGTAAGTAGAGTCTGGAGGTGAATATCTTGGTCATATACATCAATGCTTCTGCAGAAGCTGTGTGCGACAGCTGCCTAAAACAAAAGAGTCAGTACTGGGGAAATCTGATTAAGGATAGACAACAGTTGAAACACAAGCAGAAACACATGAAATGGTTTCCAGAATCAACTGTAACAACACAAACACACACACACACACACGCATGCACACATACCAAAAATAATAATGATAAAAGGAAGAAGAAGAATTTCAGGTGTTGAGAAACCAAAAACCGAAGAATCACTTTTTCTTGAATATGTTTAAACCAAGCACTCAGTTTTTAAATCCAATGCCCCGACAATTATCATAAATGTGCCCAAAAAATAAATCAACAATAGCCGTCATGATATGTGAAACCTTCTCCAGTTCAAGTTTATTACCAATGATATATTTAAAGGTGGTCAACAGTTTCAATGCCACAACTTTGTTGAACTTCCTTACTACAATATACTTCTAGGAACAACATGCCCAAAATTACCTGTACTTTATAGCAAAGGTGTTCTAACACCATGATGCAGCCATGGCATCAAAGAGGGAGGGGCAGGCTTGCAGGTTCAATTCTTGAAAGAAGAACCATGCAATACATACATACATACATACATAGACATGTACACACACACACAAAAGAGAAACACTTAGTTCTTTTTGAAGAGAAAAAAATCCTGTAAACATAGTTGCCCACATATAACAGATCTTGTCAGATAACCTCTCTGTGTCAACTCTTGACACCAAACCCCCCATATCCATAGCACAACCACCTTAATCATTTTATCACAAAATGCAACAAACAAATAGGAATATCAATATCTGAGAGTTCTGCAATATGTGCCACAACCTGCAAAGAAAATGCCTTACACAAAACAACAACCGATAGATAAACTGCAATAACTTATCTAATAAGGACAAAAAAAAAAAAAAAAAATAGCCCCATTTAGTAGCACTTATAGATCAACTTATTTAGCTTATTTGCTTAAAAAAAGTTGACTAATGGTGTTTGGTTGCAATATTACATTATATCTTTTATAAAAAAAAATTTGAAAATTTCTTAAGCTACAATTTGTAACTTTTTTTAATTACTTAAAACCCTTAGATTACGAAATGGTAATATGCTAATTTTTTTAGATTACCAGCAATTTGTAAGTTATCTGGGCCCAATATGGTATTTTGATTATAAAATGACTTGAATTGAAAGTTTCCCAGCCACGAATTATGACATGCTAATTTTTCAAAAAATCTCTAAACAAAAAAAAGAGAAAAAAAAAAAAAAAAACTTTGAACCAACTCAATTGTTTTTCTCTAATTAACTCATTCCATTACAAAATTGCTGGCTTTATTAGTTTAGGCCTCCCTTGAGATGATATTTGACGGATTATTCTAGCTCATCTTCAATCAAAGTTTGGGTTCAAAACAACAATGATACATCCCTCTAAAATTAGAGCTCTAATTGAGCTCTAGTGAGGTCGAAAGTCAAAAAAGAAAAAGAAAAAAAAGGCCAAACATCACATCAGATGGGGCTCACATACACATTAGAGCTATTAGAGCTCCAAAACATTTTTTGATTGAAGAAATAGAAGATAAACAAAAGAAGAATGGACAATGGAAACAACATAACTTAGCACACAGATATCAGCTACTTATGTTACTTCCAGCTTGTCAGTCATGGACAAACATCATGACTCTCTGACATTAACAAATTGTCATACCACATAAGTTGAAGTAATACATATGAAAGTGATTAGATACCATGGACCATTGACTTGGACTGAAGCAAAGCCCTGCCCAACCACCCTCTCCAACACCACAATCTCGAGGTGATACTGAAAATGTAAGCCTATCAACATCTGAAATAAGTAGGGAGAAGCGCAAATCAAACGTTAACCCAGAAAAGAAATCTGAGGGAAGCTACTAAGGCACAAAACTTTAGCTATTGTTTTGTAATTCAATTTCTAACATGGTACAGATGTCCATGAATATACATTAGATATTGAAAGATGAAGGTAAAACAGGACAAAGGTAGTCGGCTTATTAGTTGTGTGCCTAGTGGACTAATGGAGACATATATTGAATGAGCATTACATTTCTTTTGAAAATGCAAAATAGTATAGGTAGAAAATCAATGCATTTAAAAATGTGGAGCGCGTGGCTGTTACATAAAAGTATCAATTACAAACTCAGGCCCCTCCTAGGGGGAAGCAGAAAGTGTGACCCACCTTCAGACAGGTCTCCACTGTTAGATTTGTCTCCAGAATTCTATTGGAAATGAAACTAGGACTATTGGAAAGAAATATAATAAAATCAAAGCCCAAAGGAATATACACAACCCAAAAGGAGGGTACCTTTACCACTAGTATCCAACTTAGAAACAATAAGGTGACCATAAGAGTCCACACTTCGCAAAATCAAGTAACAAGAAGGTGCAAATATACTCAAATCAGTTAAAAACTCTAAAACAAAACCAAGATCATGTCTTTTTCTTTTCAGTTTGTTAGTTTCATGTGAATTTGAAATTTAATTCAGTACACATTTTAGAATCATGTTTATAATATCAACATATAGGCTATAGCAATAAGAATGAGTGACAATTGATACCTGGAAAGATGACACTAATCTTAGGAATGATAAGACACTCAATTTGTTTCATTCTTACAAGAATTGAGCATTGAATTCTGTTGTTAGCTTCAAGCCTTCTTTCCTAGTTTTACTCTACATTTACCATATCACTACATAATCAACCCAATTTCAAAATTTAAAAGAATTCAACCTCAATCATAACAGGTGTCTACAAGCATAATTGCTTAGTGAACCTTTGTATTGGTTGATACAAGCATACATGAAAATATAGACCATCAAACATATATATAGATAATTGTGGCAAGATATATGCATTTAGCACATGTCTAATTCCCCTATATAGCTTTTCAAATTCTAGATTTCAAGAAACAAACATGATGGTTTAAACACTGGTAAGATAGGCAATTTATGCCCTCTGAAGATAATACTAAAAATGATAATTATAATGAACAACTCACTCCATGACTCATCACAGCGAAATCACACTAAGGTAGTAAAGTACTAGTATTTCACCCTCTAGGCACTGTTATCTATTCTATGCTAATTAAAATTTCTACCAATTCTGTTCATGCAAAGTAATGATCCTAAACAAGACAACCCGAAGTCATAACCAAAAGCGATCAATTCCATGACCAGTGTTATCACTTGTCAGAATGCAAATTCAGCATACTGCAGTCATCATCAATTCCACAAGAGCTCAGTATCGAATAAAAGATCCAATTCCCAATCCACCAATCAGAGATTCCCATGTGGGTTTTGGATTTCAATTTGAAGATACCACCTTAACTCATAAGCTTAAGAAAAAACCCAAAAGAACTCCATATATACAATCAATCTGTCAAACCTCTTCAAACCTCTTAAAAAGAACATGATGGATTTGAAATCTGTCAAACCTGCGCTACAAAACATGAGAAAATTCCATATATACAGTTAACCAACAAGAGATTAAATTGTAAACAGGAATCAGGATGTTCCTTAGAACTCCTCATCTGCGGTATAAACAATTAAATATGACCAACTCATCTCAATTGTGTGCCTTAACAAAAATTTATCACTCAAGTATATAGAACCCCAAAAATTTAGCTGAAACGACAAAAATGGACATAAAAAGATTTATCACTCAAGTATATCACAAAAATTCCATTCTAAACACAAAAATTTATCACTCAAGTATATAGAACCTTCGCCATATCCAAGTCTATCCTAGCCGACTCATTCAGCTGAAAAGATTTGATTCAGATTCAAAAACAATTGAACACGCCTGTATAATTACTAACATACATACATGCAGAGAAGACATAATTACCAACATTTACATAATAAATGCAAAGAGCCAATTACACACCTGCATAATTAAAAAATATAGCCATCAATTTAGTTGCTTTGTAATCAATATCTAAGTATATGATGCATAGACAATGTGACGTATAATTGTGAGTTTTGGGAATGAAATAAAATCCATTTGTTCATTTTCTTTCCTCCTCTGGATTGAAAAAAAAAATTCTAAACATCTTGAATTGTACAATAGAAATATATATCATTATCCTATAACGGTTGGGAATGGTGGACTTATTTGTAGCATAGAAATATTATCCTGAACACTCACTATCTTTGAAGAACTGAGTGAAAGTGAACTGGATCAAGAAGCCCCAAATGGAAAAAAAACAAGCAACAAACAAACCATGAAACAAAAAATTGAGATGTGTGTAAAAAACAATTATATTATCAAGAGTTAAAAGAAATCAAACACGCTGGCAATTAAAGCACCAAAATGAAATCTTAGTGTGTTGAATCAAGCATAAATAAAATTCCAATCAAAGATCCACCATACCTCACAACAAGTTTGCAACATGTTGTAACATATTGTTTCCATGAACAGGGAGGGCATCAATCACTTCACATCTTTCTTCTTCAGCTTTGAATATTGCTCTGATAATGCTCGTGGGGCTCACAACACCAAATATTAATTCACATCATTTTTGCGTGAGCGGTCTAAGAACTCACTCCTGCCATGCCTTTTATACCAAAACCACTATACCCACCAATTAGCAACCTAAATACATATATGTACATATATATAGACATATGATTGATTTAGAGCCGAATTAGGATTCACAATTTTGATAAACTATATCAAAATTTTTGAGGGATTGTCTCGAATTAGATTGTCAGTCTCTTTTTTCACTCGTACGTACCAAGCTGTATTGAACCTAAATCTCGAAAAACATCGAAACC
>JAXFYN010000564.1:0-53182 GCA_036172215.1 Camellia granthamiana
GAGATTATCTGAGAAGGAAACATCATTATTAGTGGATATATCCAAAAGTATGGTCAGACCAAAAGAGATTTTGATTACCTTGAAACAAAAGCATGCTTTGAATGTAACCACTATGAAAACCATTTACAATGCACGTCATAGGAATAATGTTATTGAGAAAGCTGGGAGATCACAAATGTAACAGATGTTGGGTAAATTAGAAAAGCATAACTACATTGAGCGGCATAGGTGTGACAACAACACGATGACTGTCACAGACTTGTTTTGGGCACATCTTGCCAGTTTAGATTTGCTCCGTTCATTTCCAAAGCTATTGATCATGGACTGCACATATAAGACAAATCGATATCGTCTTCCTCTTTTTGAGATAGTTGGTGTGACATCCACTTATATGTCATTCTCCGTAGCCTTTGCATATCTTCAATTTGAGCGGATTGATAACTACATATGGGTGTTAACTACATTGCGTAGTCTCTTAGATGACATTGTTATTCCTGAGGTGATTGTCACAGACAGTGAGCTTGCTTTGATGATTACTATTAACAGGGTATTTTCTACATCTCGACATTTATTATGCCGATGGCATTAGTAGAAATGTGCTGGCGAAATGCAAGAAAATGTTTGAGAATAAGGAGAAATGGGACAAGTTTATCTCTTCATGGAATTTCTTAATGCTCTCCTCGACTGAGCTTGAATACAATGAACGCCTTGCTATGCTACTTACGGATTGTGATACATATCTTGAGGCAGTGCAATACGGTTCACAAAGTTGGTTAATTCCATAAAAGGAAAAGTTTGTTGCTGTATGGACAGATAATTGTATGTACTTCGAGAATTTTACAACCAACATGTATTATATATTTGTCTACCTTACACTATTAATCACTATGATTTTGATTATTTAAACTTAATTATGTTAATTGTTTCCATTGTACACAGGGCTAAAAGTGCACATGCAAAACTTAAACGGCAACTTAATTCTAACCAAGTCAATTTTGAGTGTTCTTGGACCAAGATCCATAGCTTGCTTGAGTTGCAGCACACTGATATTAAGGAATCATTTGAGAAGAGTTTAACCGTTACACATTACCAGTTCAAACCATCCCATTTTAGAGAGTTTTGAGGCAATATCTCTATTACTGCATTAGAGCATGTCTTGGTGGAGAGTAAGCGAGCAGATGATGTTGGCATTGATGCTTTGATATGTGGATGTGTCGTTTGACAAACACACAGGTTACCTTATACCCATGAGATTGTGGATTACATCCGACAGGGTCGTCCAATACCACTTGATGGCATTAATCCGCACTGGAGGACTCTTGAGATAGTACAAAAGTTGAAGAATAATAAAGTGGAATTGAGTTATGAACCAGAGTTCGATCTCATACTTAAACGATTCAATGCATCTGATTATACTAAGAAGTTGGAAATTCTGCATAAGTTAAGAGAGATTGCAAATTCGCAAAGTACTTTTCTCATTGAGCCAGATGTAAAGCCCAACCCTCGAGGTAAGGGACATAAGAAGATTGATACGCATCGAGACCCATATGCATTTGAGTTGGTTCAGTCTAGACATGATAGCCACTCACCTATGGGCACCCAGATCCCCACACAGGATTCTGTCAAAGTACATAAAAAACGGCTCGCCAAAGAGAAGATAAATGTAATCATTTTTTACTTACATTTTTGTTGATGATAAATTACATGTTTTGTTGTTCATATGTTGATGCCCTCCCTGCTGAATAGGTATATCGGACTCGTACAGCTAAGACTTATTCATATGTTGATTCCCTCCCAGTTGGATTGAAGCTATACATACATCTTATCAAGGATGTAGATGACAATGGCAATTGTGGTTTTAGGGCCATTGCTGTCTTAATAGGGCTTACAGAGGCTGAATGAGGTCAAGTCAGGCGTGATCTCCTAAAGGAATTGCACACACACAGAGTCCATTACACTCAGCTATATGGTTCACATGACAGGATTGAAGAGCTGACCCATATTCTATCATACTTTGAGCCCAATCCCGGATATGACCGTTGGATGACTATGCCTAACATGGGTCATCTTATTATATCATGTTATAATGTGGTATTGCTCCACTTATCTGCACAACAATGCATTACATTCCTCCCCCTACGATTAGTGCCAATATCACAAGTTGAACGGCGTGAGATTGCTATTGGGTTCGTTAATGGGAGTCATTTTCTGTAGGTATAACATTATGATTTGTTTAATACATTTATCATTTTGTAATGCATCGATCTCATACTTAAAGTTTTATCAACGTAGGTGTTCATGTTACCGGGTCATACAATTCCACCGATAGCTACCAATTGGTGCAAGTTTCATCATTCTCGTGCGGCTGGATGTGATAGTGCATATAGTCGCCGAATTGAGCATTTTAAAGAAGTTGTTTATTTAGGGACAGCTACTAAAAAGACATTTGATTGTGTTAGCCTTGATGAGTAATGATGTATGTGAGTTGAGTTATAGTTATTTAATTGAAATAGTTACTAATACATTTTTTTGCGGGTTAGTATTTTGAGTTCATTTAATGCACATGGTACTACTTGTTCATTGTGGTGTATCAAAAGAATTTCTCTAATACTTCTTGTTCATTGTCAAATATACAAACCACGAGTACTTGTTCACTATAAAATATTAGTAGAGTACTTCTTATTCATTACAAAACAACAAAAACATCAAAAGAGTACTTCTTTTTCATTACAAAATAACAAAACAATATTACCACAAAACCTACTACCTATCATCTACTCGTCTCCTACGTATGTTCTAAATGAAATAGAACTAGGTCCAGCCTCATCGATCTGTTCTGAAAAACATGTCTCATCCTCTCAATGGCCTCATATAACCTATCTAGATCACGAACACCGGCATCATGGCCCACATCGATGATAGGATGTGCAATCCGTAGTGTGTGATCAATGCACTGGATCAAGAACAAATACAATTGTAATTAGCTAAACATCTTTAAAAAAATGTAAACAATGTGGTGAATAATATTGTCATACCTTAGCATCTTGCACAACATATCAACTCTCTTGTGCACATGGGCCAAAACTAAACTGCTGTGTGGGGTTCTGGATTTACAAGTGTGTGATACTTGTATACCACTGCATGTAACCATCAACACAATCAGCCGAACATTTGACTAGGGTACTCCTCATCCGAGCAGATAAAACATGATTATCTCAACTCTCCCATAACTGATCAAGATAATGATACATGACTCTATATCGGCTTGCTGCGACACCTCTAACAGCACGAACAGGGTCGAGTGGCGCAGGTGGGATGGTCTGAACCCTACCAAACTGTCTAAGAACCCTTTCAGGATGATAGGGTTCAACTATATCCAAACACTTCAAATAGCCGCTATAGAATGTGATCTCATGACATGGGTGATGTTGACAGCAATCTCGATATGGATCCCAAGTAACCTAAGAGAGAAACACAAATGAAATCTTGATAAGTGACATGTAATGAGAACACCTAATTCAACTAATATTAATTGTTATACCTCATCAAATGTCAATCTGTCAAACTCCTCTCGTAACGCCTATAGGTGTGCTACTATTGAACCAGCTTCCTGATGAGGAGTCCATCGATGCACGTGAGGCAATTGTTCAGTATATTCCATGTTTTAGAGAGGTCTAAATGGCCGGAAATGCTCATAAATCCATGCCTCCAACAATGTCATGTAACCAGCCATCTGTCAAACAGTTGATCTCATGGCAAATCCCAACTGTCGGTATAAATATGCCAATGCAGCTGCACCCCATGCATATGTATGAATATCAGTCAAATCCATGAACAAATGCAAGTACACAACAGGAACTCTCGTTCCACTCTTGTCGATGAACAGTGTACATCCTAATAGAAATAACAAATATACTCTGGGGGCATAAGCTATAGATTCCTCGGTGTCTGAATCTTTGGAACCACTAAATTTGCTCCATAACCACTCTAACTTTACTGATTGTCTCCTAGCAGATGATAGCTTATTAGTTGCTTTATCATCATCAACTCCCAAGGTAGCTACCACAAGTGCATGTGCATGTTGATCTGTCAAACTTGCAACACTAACTGATCTACCTGTGATAGAGATCCCCAAGATGGTACCCACATCATCCAATGTCATTGTCATCTCAGCAACTCAAATGGAAAGTATTTGTCTCTGGTTGCCATTGCTCAACAAATACAGATATGACAATCCTATTGACGAACCGATATCTGCAATGGACCAAAGAAGATAAGCCTGATTGCTGCACAATGTCTCTGAACCTTCTATTGTCGGTTCTTCACCACCACCGCCACTCAAGAATCTAGGACACATGATTATAACACCTAAAGGGATTCCTCTCCTGTAACGTAAGTAATAAATAACATAAACAATTTGGTTCAATAAATGATTAAATGAATGAAACATGAAAAAATATATATACTACCTTTTGCTCCTATGTAGATGCTGTAATATGTGCCTTGAAGCTCTTTAGCACTGATGGATCCAACGGTCCCTCAAGAAATGGACCAGTGAGTATCTTCTCGTCAGCCTGACAACATCAACAACATCATCTTCATCTCCTGACCCATTATCAATCACGTCCTCTTGCAAGATTTTAGGTGCATCCTCTAATACAATATCATGACCCCGACTTGTACCCCGACCTCGACCGCAGCCACGAGTAGGATTTATTAATGCATGACGTCGTCTTTTTGAGGCAGTGGGTGGAATACGCGAAGGGTCATCCATTTCTGAAAATGGAATAGAAAACAGTAAAAGATAAGTCCATTCGAAAGTTCAGAACCGAACAATTCCATTTTGTTCAACACTCTAATTTCGAACAACATGCTTCTGTTCGACAGACTTACTCCAAACAATTTACTTATGATCGACACTAAAATGTTGAACATATTAAAAGTGTTCAACATAAACACTCCGAACAAAGGGTTAACGTTTGAAAGACCAGTGTCGAATGGTTCACAAAATGAAAATTTCAAATATAATGCTCATGGCAATGGAAAAATGTACATAAAATCCTAAAATCTAAGCCAAATGAGAATTCTCACCTATTGTATCTCCAATGTGGAGTTGTTTCCAACTGTGATGATAACAACGATCACCATCGGTGTCTTTGATGAAACAGATAATGGAGGGAGGTCGTGAACCAGAGGAAAATGGAGTGAAGTCATCTTCAGCATGAATGAAGACCGGTTTAGACTACTTTAGACTGGTTCCCAAACCTCTGGGATGACAATGAAATAGAGAATGGAGGGGGACGTTCACAACGTGTGTGTTTTTGAAGTGGAGGTGTGTACTATAGAAAATATGGAAGATTGAAGATTGTAGGTAGGGTGTGTGAGTGAGTAAGGGTAAAGATGGAAGATCGTGGGTGGGGTGTGTGAGTAAGGGTAAAGACGAAAGATTGTGGTGTGTATTGAGCAAATTTCTTATTTATCAAATTACTAAAGGTGTGCCTTGAGTAGTGATATGCCTTGAGGTGAAAGGTAAAGTATAAATAGAGGCACCCAAATCAAATCACAAATTTGAGAGAACATAGAGTGAAGAAAAAAAAAATTCTATTTAATGAAAGAAGGAACAAAGGAAATAAAGGGTTTGGAGATAGAGAATAGTTAGAGAAGTTAGAGAGAGAGATAATAGGTAGATGGAAAAGAGAGAGAATAGAGATAATAGGTAGAGAGAGAATGAGTGGGGAAGATGGAGAGAGAGAGAATGAGTGGGAGACACTAGATAGAGAGAGTAAAAAAGAAAGAGTGAGTTGGTAGATGTCAAGAGTCCTACAAAAAATTGTGATTCATTTATCTCTCTTCTTGATATATGTGATTCATTTATCTCTCTTTTTCTTGATATATGAGACACATTAAATAATTGAGAATATATGTAATTCGGAACATTTTTCTAATTATTCTCTCAAAAAAATAATAATAAAGTCAAACGGAATTATTTTAATAGACAAAAATAATTATATTTGAGAAGATAATTAATTTGAATGAAAATGATTATGAATATGATCTTAATAAGTTTGACTCAATAATTTTAATTTGAGTGCTATCTATCAAAAGCCTTAACATTAGCACATTTCTTAACAGATTAAAAATCAAAGAATATATATTTTGGAGACAAAGGACATTGCATTTGCTTTGGGTTGTTTAAAAACTAACTTTTGGAAAAAAAAAATTTTGAAAAAATGTATAAAAAATGTGAGGGATAATGTGACCTAAAATAAATTAAAAGTTGGAAGATGACTTTTAATCATTTTAAATAGCCCTTTGTGTGCTGGCTGGTACTAGGTTTAAAAAATGTTTGTAGAATTTTTTTGATACTCGTGTCGAATGTTGATGGAAATTTTTTGATACACATGATTATGGCGGTTGGAAATTTTTTTTAGTTTACAAATTTTTTAACCTATTTTGGAAAATAGGTTAAAAGTCATTTTTCAACTTTTAACTCATTTTGAGTTACATTATCTCTCATATTTTTTACACGTTTTTTTTTTAAAAAAAAAGTCAAAAAACTCAAAAAGTCAACTTTTATTTTATATATATATATATATACCAATACACATATCTATCCACCAAGTACACACAAAAGTGGTTTCATCCCATGCCAACCACTTGGGTGTGACACACAGCAAAACTAAATATGTTTTGAATTTTAAATTTGTAAAAATTATTTTTCAAATATACAATCAAATTGGCTTCGTTTGACATCATAGGTTAGGACTAAAATAATCACAAAATGACAAAATAAACTAAAAATTAATAAGACAAAATGTCACATTTAAATTATAATTATTTTTAATTTTTTTTATCACAAAAGTCAAAAAATCCATCTCAAACGATAATTTTTAGTCTAGGTTAAAATAGTTAAAAACTCAATTCACTTCCCAAACGAAATCAAAATTTCAAGTATGACAAACTCTTTTCAAAAATATAATTATAAAATTCATTTGAAAATTCAAACCAAACAGACTATCTATTAATATCTTTTGACCTCAAAGTTTTTTTTTAATTGCAACAGGTTAGTTAAATTACATTTAATTGTATTTTAATCTCAAATTTATTTTCACCGTACCTTCAAGCATGGGCATACACTAGTCTGTATATATATATATATATTATATTACAGTTGTTATGTCATTAATTGTATATTTTGAGTTCACAATAAGAAATAGATGCCATAATTTAATTGGTAAAGATTCAAACAAATAGAATAAATTAAAAAAATTTATATTTATGATAAAATAAAAATAAATTTCATTTTATAATTTTTTTAGTTTTAGTTTATTTTATATTAAATTTTTCATAAAACTTAAACATACCTTTTAGAAATAAATATATATATATTAATAAAAACGGTCGGAAGACCAATCAATTTATACAAAAATTAATTAATTAAAACTTTTAAATTATATTTTATTTTAAAATTTAAAATGTTTTAAACTGAAACATACACAATACTACAATATTAAATGGGAGTATATGTTTACTTTATATAAATAAAACAACTCACTTTTTTCTTCTTTTCCCGATATGGGATTATGTAAAATAAGAATTAACAATTGTTCACCCGGGAAGTTTATTTCGAATTAAACAATATCAATCATTTAATCTTTAATTAGGTCAATTTTTAATTTATTTTGAATCAAACAAATCTAACAATATATTTTGATAAAACCGCTAAGAACGCGGTTAAACCAGCGAATCAATCAAATCGAAAACGATTCAGCCTAATTGGCTAGATCGAAAGACCAACCAACTTATACAAAAATTAATTAATTAAAATTTTTAAATGTTATTTTAATTTTAAAATTTAAACTGTCTTGAACTGAAACATGCACAACACTACAATATTAAATGTGAATATAAGATTTATTTTATATGAGTGAAACAACTCACTTTTTCCTTTTTCTCTTGATGTGAGAATATAAAATAAATCATATCATAGACTAAATAGATTTTTTATTTTAAAATTTAAATTGTCTTGAACTGAACTATGCACAACACTATAATATTAATTGGGAGTATAAGATTTATTTTATATAAGTGAAATAATTCATTTTTTCATTCTTGTCCTGATGTAGGATTATAAAATAAATTATAAACTGATTGGAGGTTTAATTTTATATGGTTAAATGAAAGTTAACCAATGAAATTTTTTTAATTGTTTAAAATTAAAAAAATTAGTATGAGAAATCGCGGTTAAACCGTCAAATTGGTCAAACGAAACAGTTCAACCTAATCGGTTAGGTCAAATGACCAACCAACTTATACAAAAACTAATTAATTAAAACTTTGAAATGTTATTTTAATTTTAAAATTCAAACTGTCTTGAATTGAAACATACACAACACTACAATATTAAAGTTTACTTTATATAAGTGAAACAACTCACTTTTTCCTTCTTTTCTGACGTGGAATTATAAAATAAAAGTTAACAATTAGATCAATTTTTAATTTGTTTCGAATCAAACAAATCTAATTAATATATTTTGATAAAACCGTTAAAATCACGGTTAAACCAATGAATCAATTAAATATTTTTGATTTAACTTAATCGGTTAGGTCAAAAGACCAACCAACTAACATAAAAATTAATTAATTAAAACTTTTAAATTTTATTTTAAAATTTAAACCATATTGAATGATGCACAACATTGTAATATTAAATGAGAACATAATATTCACTTTATATGAATAAAGAGTAATGGTAGGGATCATGAAAATTATATCATGAAATACATCATGAAAATTTTTCATCCATTGATTAGTCTTGATTAGTGTGTGGTATTTTATTATATGGGTAATCCAAAGGTTGAGAATCTTTCATGATAATATTCATGATATATTTTTCATGATCCCTAGCATTACTGATGAATAAAACAACTCACTTTTTTCTTCTCTTGATATGGAATTATCAAATAAATCATGGACTAATTAAAATTTTATTTTTATCTGGTTAAATGGAAGCAAGTCAATGGAGATTTTTTTAATTATTTAAAATTAAGAAAATTAATATGAGATATTAAAACTCTCACAAGACTCTTCATTAAAAATTCTTTTTGCTTATATAATATTTAGATTTGAAAGGGTAAAGTGAAAAACAAAAACAGAGCAACCATTGTATCAATTTATATAGAAAATAACACAACATTAAAAGTTATCTTAACTAAATATTTTAATATTTATAATGGGACTAAAATATCCCTTTTGCTATCCACCCTTCTCCTCACTTAGTTTTATGAATAATGTGCAGGACCCCCTTTTTAGGACTCCCTTTGGACCCTCTCTTGATTTGATTGGTCACCTTTTTCTTCTTTTCTCTTTTTTTTTCTTTTCCCTCCAATCACCACCCGCCACGTGTCAAAGGGGGGTGGTGGGGTAGTGATTTGAGGGGGTGCCAATCACCACTGTAGTTTTATATATCTCTTCACTTTCCTTTAACTTTAATGTTTTATATTATTTTCAATTGGGACGTGTTTCTCATTGGTACTGACTTATACTTCAAGTATATTTTAATTTATATTAGTTTTTTAAATATGTTTTTCTAAAAAAGTTAAAATTTAGTTTGGTGATTTTTTTTTAATAAAAAAATAAACACTAATTATTTCATTTTTTTTTGGAAGATAAAATAATATTTAAAAATTCAAATATATATTTATATTTATTTTTGTTAAAATAATTATAATTTTTTAAAAATAAATTCAAAATAAAATTTCTAAAAATTAACTCAAATAAAAATATTTTCCAATTAGAATTTTTCCAATAGTACCTTCATCAATGTTGGTAGGTTCTTGTCACCATATTAGAACCAGTTAAAAAACATTAATAATACAGGATAGTTTTTATCTTTATTTTATTTTATCACACTATGTAGTAGTAGTTAAAAGAATTCTGTATTATGAAAACAAGGGTACCTATGTCCGTATAAAAAAAATTAACCCTTCAAAAATATCACAATTAATACTATGGACATTGATTTCTGACCACATAACCAAACAGGAAACTTAGTTGGAGAGTACGTGGCAGAATAGATTAAGCTAACCACCTATCAACAAGAAGATGAGAGTATCGCGGTGGCTCGTCCACCTAAGGGCACTCCGATGATCAAGTTAGTCAAATAATTTCTCAAAGATCTCATACAAGTACTCAATGCCTCAATTAAAACGTCTCAAAATAAAAACACACCTTAGACCCACGGGGTGCCTCACTTTTATAATGATCAGTGTTCAACTTCCCTAAAAGTCGTACTTCATGGGACTCTATCTTTTACAAAGATAACATCTATCAGAACTCACACTGTTCAGATTAAAATGAATTTCCTCAAGAGTCTCTTCTCTATCCAAATAGGTAGCTTGATGTCATTTAGGACTCTTGTCCTCCATCCGAATATCTTGGATTCAGATATGATCACATCATATTTCGGCGACTTGGTCCATCCACATGGTACCTCGGCTAACAACCTCGGCCATGTAGACAACTCAAAAAATATGTCCCCACAATTGCCCGCTAGGTTCTATTACCTCGGCAACCTGAGATAATGGAACCTATATCGTTGGATCTTCTAACATTTCAGCTAAACAACATGTTAGAGATACTCTTCCAACTGAGAATCATGACTCATCGGCATCATGAAACAAGGCTTAAATGTCCATTCATCAAAAATCAAGAACCAACATGTTCTTCTATCCAAGATCAACATCTTAACCGAGATCGCACTACTAGCCGAGATCGTGACTTGCTAGTTCAAGAACATCAAGATTCGAAATTGTCGTCTCAAAATAAACTCAACCGTCATACCAACATCATGACGTGTCACCTCTTCATCAGTTCCCAATACGTCCAGTAATTGACACACAACACCCCATTAGATGTCACCTAACATCAGCCATCACACGTCTCCAAGAAACTTGAATCATTACAATCTGTCCCCTCTTTCCATTCCAACAAAACCTTTTCATTTTCCCATTTCGTCTTTCTCTGTGGCTCCAAACTCTCTCTCTCTTGGCCTTTACAAACCATCATCGTTGTTCTTGAAACATTCATTGCTATGAATACTCTATTTGTGCCCAAGGTTCAAACTCTACCAATTGAACCAGACTAGCAGGCAAGTACTTCATCACCTGCTCCACGTATCAATCCACCATCTCAACGGTAGTGCAAACACTGACATAGCGACAATCTTGTAGCTGGAACCAGGAACAGGAAACCCCAAGGCCCTAAGCTCGTAATCTTAGACCTTGATAATCCTCCAATCACCCTATTTGCAAGTAACCATCGAAGTAACAAATGATGACATGTTTTGCCGAACTCTTATCGTAAAAGATCTTCTTGCTGACATCCCTGATGTCATAATTGTGCGATCTACTCCATCTCCTTATAGTCAATCCAATATGCTCATGTCTCCAACAACTCAATATCTCGAAAGAGAAGCACATGAAGCAAAAAGACCAAGTTACTGCTACCAAAGTCAAGGCATGGAAAGCCGAGGCCATTGCTAAGGCCGCCAAAAAGAAAGTTGTCGAAATTGAGAAGAAACTAGCAGAGGCATTAACCAGCAAGGAATAGACGCCAAGGCCTATCAAGAAGGCCAAGATTCTGTCCGAGATCAATATAAAGAGCTGTAGACACCCTATTTTGACCGGCCCTAAGACTTGGCCACTTTCTTTTAAACACCCCATGATAAAATTGGTGAAATATGCCAATTTATGAATTTCTCAGTCGAAAAATCAAATTGAAGCTTTAATCCTAAATCTCATCCATTTGGGCCAAATTATTTTATATCATTAATATTTTATTAATTTGCAGTATTTTATAATTTTTTATATATTTTTATATAATTTGATGTGTGTACATATTTTGAGGTGGTATATTTTAGAAATAGAAAATAATAAAAACAAAATACAAAAAAAGAAAATAATAAAAAAAAAAGAAGAAGAAAAGATGGTCAGAATGATGGGGGGATGGGCACAAGAGAGAGAGGTTTGGGTGGGCCTTTCGGCAGATAGAGCAGTTTCAAAAAAAAAAAGAGGGAGTGCGTGGTGTATTATTTTAAAAGGAGGCAATCTGAAATTGAAAAAGAAAAGGAGCAGGAGATAGAGATGTTGAATTCGGTGGGTGGGGTGCAAAGGTAGGTGGAGAATATTGAAAAAAGATGAGAGCATGTGAGAGGGTGATAAGGAGGACAGACAGATAGACACACATGGGCTGATTGATCTCTCTCTCTCTACAATTAATATAAGCATACACATGATACATGTATGGGGGAGAATCGATCGAGCAAACTGACCATGATGGATTCACTTACCAAAACTTTAAAAGCCCTCTCTCTCTATATTTTCGATCTCTAACTTCAGTGGGAACCAACCTGGGAGTGAGCAACCTGTGAGGACAAAAAACCAACCTGGGAGCAAACTGTGAGGACCAGCCACATCTGTATGCAGGGCATGGAGTTAAAAAGAAGGGGATAACACAGCTTTTTGGAGGGAGGAAACAACACATACAACACAGACAACTCCCACTACCTCTCGGCTGGCTCCATAGACACATGAACACACAAAGACAACACACACACCCAGTAGACACAGGCAGATGCATACACATGCACACACGGCACACAGACACACACTGAGATACACACAGGTTCTCTCTCTCAGTGGGGATGGTTAAGGAGGATCTGCTAAAAAACCCACACACACAGAATACCTCTCTCTCTCTCTCTCTCTCTCTCTCTCTCTCGTTGGGGGGGAGGAGAACCTGAGAGGATAAACAACACACTTCAACACTCTCCCTTTCAGCATTATTCTCTCTCTACACCGCGTTGGCCCATGCGATAGGCAACCAGAGTCCTACCATGTGCGCATGGCTACCCATCTCACACAGCTCTCACGGCTTGCTTCGTGTTCACCACCTGCAACCTCGCCACTGCCTTCAGCCGTGATTTGATCAACGCCGACCACGCTGCGGCATCGGTCTACCTAGTTACTCCGCCGCTTGTACGCACTGCTTACGCCGCAGTTCAAGGCACTGCCGACAACGCTACCCAAGCTGCCGAAGCTCCCTCCTCTCATCCTAGGCCATCTTTTCTTTAGCGCGCTGGTTGGGGCTACACTCACGTAGTACTTCTTCCTTCTTGGGCTGCAATATACATCAGCAAATTTCACATGTGCTTTCATCAACATGGTACCAGTGAACACATTTATTATGGCATTGCCATTTGGGCTAGAGGAAGTGAACACGAAGAGCAAGAGTGGGGGAGCCAAAGTGTTAGGTATGTTGGTTTCTATCGGTGGGGTACTAGTATTGACGCTATACAAAGGAATGCCATTAACAAAATCACCGCCATAAACAAGTGGAACTATGGTTCAGAAAACAGAGCATGCAAACAAGAGATGGCTTATTGGTTTAGTTGTTTTGAGTGCAGGAAGCTTGATGTGGTCTTCATGGTTCCTTCTACAGGCCAGAATTGAGAAGAGATACCCCTGTCAATATTCTAGTACTGCCATCATGTCCTTCTTCAGTGCTATCCAGTCTGCCATCTTGGGTTTGATTATTGACAGGAATGTTTCCAATTGGATTGTCAAAGGGAAGTTTGTGTTGGAAAAATGATTTAATATAGGCATATTTTTGAGCTAAAATTTTGAGTGAATCCGAAGAGGTGAAGTGTTCCTTGCTGCGTGGCAAGTCACACGGTGAAGACGGAACGTCAAAACCATTTATGAGTGAATGGGAAATTGACGTCGTTTTCGGGTCTAACATTAATTTTTTAGATAAAATTCATTTGGATTTTTTCAATAAAAAATTATTGTGAGAATTTAATTTAATTCTAAAATTAAATTTTGGGTTCCTGAGTGGTTTCCTAAAATTTGTAATTGTGATAATTTAATTTAATTCTAAATTTAAATTTAAGGTTCCTAAAATGTTTCCTAAAATTTTTACCTCTTTATTTATTTATTTAACTATTTCAATAGTTTAAATAGTTTAAATAATAAATGAACCTGCTATTTCAATTGTTTGATAAGTGTGTATTGTGCAACAGATAGTGCAACACGGACGGTTAAGTCAATTGTTTAAATAAATAAGTTTGAATAAGTTGTTGCACCAATGAAGCACCTTTTTATTCAAATATGGAACCTGTTTAGGCTGCGGGTTTTTGCCTATTTATACCCTTCATTTCAGCAGTCATGGAGATCTATTTTTTTCCATCCCGTAAAACAGTATGGTTTTTTGTCTTTTTGCTGTCCAATTTTTCTCTAGTGCATTTATTCTTCATTTATCATTTTAGGAATAAATATTCAGAGAGTTAGAACACAGGTTTGGTTCGCCGAATAAATTTATTTGAAGTGCTTCTATAAATTTGTGAAGATCATTGTATCCTGGGAGATAGACGACATTCAACCGTAAGCACCGTAGCGGGGCGAATCTGTCTTAAGGACAGAGTGTCACACACTCGTCTTGGTCTTAATTTTAATTCGGTTCAATAAATAAATCCGGTATGTTATTTATTTATTTATTTTGTTTGAATTTATTTCAAGTTATTTTATTTACACAGAAGATTGTTCCAACAATCTTAAGACAGATTCGAATTATTCTGTTTACAGAATTTTTCGTTTGTTTCCCTTTTTCATTCTTCGTTAATAATTTCGGAAGAAAATTATTTTCTGTGGATTTACAAAATAATATTCTGGTTGAAAAAACAAATAGTGTTTATATGCTATTTGACAGATAGTAGTAATATACTGCCTCTTTTCTTTGACAACTAGTAGTACGATATTGGTGTCATTAACAATTCAGAATATATTTTTGTGGAATTTTGTCATAAAATTAATTTTGGTTTTTAGAAATTATTCTCTGAGTTTTCATTAATTAAAATTCTGTTTTCAGTATTTTAATTATTGAAGTGTTACTGAAATTAATTTTCTATGTGGAATTAATTTGGTTAAATAAAATTTTATTTTATTTCCAAATTAATTGGAAAATAAAAGTTATATTTTTATTTCTTTTATTTTACAGAATTTAATTTTCTGTGTGGAATTAATTTGTTTAAATAAAATTTTATTTTATTTTCAAATTAGTTGGAAAATAAAAGTTACATTCTTGTTTCTTTATTTTTACAGAATTTAATTCTGTGCATTTGGCTTAATTTTCTGTGTAGTGTAAATTCTAATTATAATTTTGTTTTATAAATTAGAATTGATGGCTACTGAAACAAATGCCCAAACAAGTACTACTGTGGTGGCTGCAATTGCACCAACCCCCTCTCCTGTGATGACAGTACCGGTAAATCACGGTGAAAAGCCAGAGAAGTTCTCAGGAATTGACTTTAAAAGATGGCAACAGAAAATGTTGTTTTATCTTACAACTCTGAACCTGGCTCGTTTTCTCCGTGAATATGCTCCTATCCTGAAAGAGGATGAAACCGACCGGCAAGTGGTTGCTGCTTGGAAACATACCGATTTCCTTTGCCGGAATTACGTCTTGAACGGACTTGACAACACATTATACAACGTCTACAGTCCAATCAAGACAGCAAAGGAACTTTGGGATTCATTGGAGAAAAAGTACAAAACGGAAGATGCCGGCTCAAAGAAATTTGTGGTTGGCAGATTTCTGGATTTTGTAATGGTTGATTCAAAAACTGTGATCAGCCAAGCTCAAGATTTCCAACTCATTCTGCATGACATTCACGCAGAAGATATGTCTCTCAGTGAATCCTTCCAAGTTGCAGCCTTAATTGAAAAATTACCAAAAGGCTGGAAGGAATTCAAGAACTACCTCAAACACAAGCGCAAAGAAATTTCTATGGACGAGTTAATTGTGCGTTTGAGGATTGAGGAGGACAACCGCAATTCTGAAAAGCGGGCTGGTAAGCTTCCTATGGAGTCTAAGGCAAATGTGGTGGAACATACTTCAAAAACCAAGAAACGAAAGTCTTTTGGAGAAAGTTCATCACAAGGCTCTAAAGGGAGGGAAAATAAAAAGTACAAGTTTAATGGCAAATGTTACATTTGTGACAAAGAGGGACATTGGGTCAAAGATTGCTGTAGCAAAGGCAAAAGCAAAAGAAGAACAAGCAAGAAGCCTGCTCAAGCCCATATGACCGAAGTGGACAATATTTCCAATGGTGTCAATGACATCAATCTTTCTGCAGTTGTTTCCGAGGCAAATCTTGTCGGAAATCCTAAAGAATGGTGGATGGACATTGGTGCTACTCGCTATATTTGTGCCAACAAAAAGATGTTCACATCTTATTCTATAGTGGACAATGGTGAACAACTCTTTATGGGCAACTCCTCAACTTCCAAAGTTGAAGGACAAGGAAAGATTGTACTCAAGATGACATCTGGAAAGGAACTCACTCTCAACAATGTGTTGCATGTACCGGACATTCGCAAGAATCTTGTTTCCGGATCTTTGTTGAGTAAGAATGGATTTAGGCTAGTTTTTGAAAGTGACAAGTTTGTACTTACCAAAAACGGGATGTATGTAGGAAAAGGTTACATGTCTGATGGCCTTTTCAAATTAAATGTAATGACCGTTGTACCCTCAGTTATTAATAATACTACATCTTCTTCTTACTTGCTTGAGTCTTCAAATTTATGGCATGGTAGACTAGGACATGTTAATTATGGATCTTTGCGTAGATTAATTAATATGTAATGTTTACGTAAATTTGACATTGATTCAAATCATAAATGTGAAATTTGTGTTGAGGCAAAATTATCTAAAACTCATTTTCATTCAATTGAAAGAAGTACAGAACCACTTGAATTAATTCATAGTGACATTTGTGATTTTAAATCAATTCAAATCAGAGGTGGGAAAAAGTATGTAATCACTTTTATAGATGACTATACTAGATATAGTTATGTTTATTTAATTCGAACCAAGGATGAAGCTTTGGAAACTTTCATTTAATATAAGAATGAAGTTGAAAATCAACTTGGTAAGAAAATCAAGAAACTTAGAAGTGATAGAGGTGGTGAATATGAATCACCTTTTGGTGAATTTTGTAAAGAACATGGAATAATTCATCAAACCACCGCTCCTTACTCACCTCAGCAAAATGGAATTGCTGAAAGGAAAAATAGGACATTAAAAGAAATGATGAATGCCATGTTAATAAGTTCTGGATTACCTCAGAACTTGTGGGGGGAAGCAATACTTTCTGCTAATTATATACTTAATAAAGTACCCCGAAAGAAAATAAATCAAACACCTTATGAATTGTGGCATGGAAGAGTACCATCCTACAAATACTTAAAAGTGTGGGGGTGTTTTGGCTAAAGTGGCTATTCCTAGTCCTAAAAAGACTAAGATAGGTTCTAAGACCATTGATTGCATTTTCATTGGTTATGTCAAGAATAGTAGTGCATATCGGTTTTTGATTCATAAATCAGAATATACTGAAATGCATGTAAATACTATTATTGAGTCTCGGAATGCATCTTTCTTTGAACATGTATTTCCAAAGAAGACTGGACAAGAGACTAGTACTAATAAAAGATCTTTTGATGCTATAACTAGTCAGGATCAAGAATATGATCAAGAACAAGAGTTAGATCAAAATGAGGAAGAGAAACTTAGGCGTAGTAAACGTGCTAGAACCTCAAAATCTTTTGGTCTAGATTTTCTAACATATTTGTTAGAAAATGAGCCTTTAACTTTTAAAGAGGCTATGTCCAGTCCTGAAGCTCCTTTATGGAAAAAAGCTGTCAACAGTGAAGTTGAATCCATCTTGCAAAATCACACTTGGGAATTAGTGGACTTGCCACCAGGTTGTAAACCTCTTGGGTACAAGTGGATTTTCAAAAGGAAAATGAAAGCAGATGGATCAATAGACAAATACAAGGCAAGACTTGTAGTCAAAGGTTTTAGACAAAAAGAAGGTCTAGATTACTTTGACACATATTCACCGGTTACTAGAATAACATCCATTAGAATGCTAATTGCCATAGCATCTCTATACAATCTAGAAATTCATCAAATGGATGTTAAAACCGCTTTCTTAAATGGTGAGTTAAATGAAGAAATTTACATGGAACAACCAGAAGGGTTTTCTGTTTCAGGGAAAGAAAAGAAAGTGTGTAAATTGGTTAAATCATTATATGGTTTAAAACAAGCCCCAAAGCAATGGCATGAGAAATTTGACAAGGCAATGATGTCAAATGGATTTAAAATTAATGAGTGTGACAAATGTGTTTATATTAAAAACACAGACAAAGATTATGTCATTGTATGTCTTTATGTAGATGATATGCTCATCATTGGTAGTAATAATGATATGATTAAAACTATTAAGAAAATGTTGAATAAACATTTTGACATGAAGGACATGGGCATTGCTGATGTAATTCTTGGTATGAAAATTACCAAAACATCAGAAGGATATGCTTTGTCACAATCTCATTATATTAAGAAAATACTTGACAAATTCAGCAAAGATGATGATCATCTTGCTAGAACTCCTGTAGATGTTAATTTATATCTTTCTAAGAATGTACAGGAAAGTATTTCTCAATTAGAGTATGCCCAAATTATTGGAAGCTTAATGTACTTGATGAACTGCACTCGCCCGGATATAGCTTATGCAGTAAGTAAATTAAGTAGATATACAAGTAATCCGGGAGTAGAACACTGGAAAGCAATGATAAGGGTTCTAAGATATCTCCGATTTACTCGTAACATTGTGCTTAATTGTACTAGATATCCAGCAGTACTTGAAGGATACTGTGATGCAAATTGGATATCGGATACTAAAGACTTGAAATTCACCAGTGGGTATGTCTTTACTCTTGGTGGGGGCGGTTGTATCTTGGAAATCTTCCAAACAGACTTGTATTGCTAGGTCTACTATGGAATCTGAATTCATAGCTTTAGACAAAGCAGGGGAAGAAGCAGAATGGCTTCGCCACTTTCTTGAAGATATTCTAATATGGCCAAAACCGGTGCCTGCTATATGCATACATTGTGATAGTCAATCAGCTATAGGTAGAGCACAGAGTCATATGTATAACGGTAAGTCACGACACATTCGTTGTCGACATAACATCGTGAGACAACTACTCTCTAATGGAATTATTTCCATAGAATATGTTAAGTCTAAAGACAACATAGCGGATCCACTAACCAAATGGTTAGCAAGAGAGTTAGTTGAGAATTCATCGAGGGGAATGGGACTTAAGCCTATTAAATAAGAGTTACTACAACGGCAACCCAACCTAGTTGACTGGAGATCCCAAGATCTAGGTTCAAAGGGACAACCGAGTTGTAATTGACTCAGAAGAATCACTGGGAAGTCTAACTCCTACCTATTTCTATGATGAAATGAGTGATGTCTACAGCGCTTTAGGTTAAGTAATACTTTTAATGATTCTTATATCTAGGTATACCTAGTGGAGTATGGCAGGATACTCTTCATAAGAATCACCTATGTGAGTGTGAACTGGGCCGATTCTGTGAGATTTGTGAAGGGCTACAATTCTCTAGAGCACTCATGAAATACCAGGTTGTTCAGGGCCAAAATGAACACAATAGTGAGAACTAAACTGTGTCTGGAGATAATCTGTGTGAGTTCTATTGTCTTGATTTACACAAACGGCTGAACAGTTCAAGACATCATGTTCACTGGTTAGCTAGTAAATCCGATAGTGTCTCACAAGGGAAGGTTCAAAGTCAAAAGCTATCTATCCTTTGCAGAATATTTCTAATTTCTGTACTCTCTGATTAGATCATATTGTTGCATTTTCTCTTCATCAAATTCCGTTCATGTGGGGGATTGTTGGAAAAATGGTTTAATATAGGCATATTTTTTAGCCAAAATTTTGAGTGAATCCGAAGAGGTGAAGTGTTCCTTGCCGCGTGGCAAGTCACACGATGAAGACGGAACGTCAAAACCATTTATGAGTGAATGGGAAGTTGACGTCGTTTTCGGGTCTAACATTAATTTTTTAGATAAAATTCATTTGGATTTTTTCAATAAAAAATTATTGTTAGAATTTAATTTAATTCTAAAATTAAATTTTGGGTTCCTGAGTGGTTTCCTAAAATTTGTAATTGTGAGAATTTAATTTAATTCTAAATTCAAATTTAAGGTTCCTAAAATGTTTCCTAAAATTTGTACCTCTTTATTTATTTATTTAACTATTTCAATAGTTTAAATAGTTTAAATAACAAATGAACCTGCTATTTCAATTGTTTGAATAAGTGTGTATTGTGCAACAGATAGTGCAACACGGACGGTTAAGTCAATTGTTCAAATAAATAAGTTTGAATAAGTGGTTGCACCAATGAAGCACCTTTTCATTCAAATATGGAACCTGTTCAGGCTGCGGGTTTTTGCCTATTTATACCCTTCATTTAGCAGTCATGGAGATCCATTTTTTTCCATCCCGTAAAACAGTATGGTTTTTTGTCTTTTTGGTGTCCAATTTTTCTCTAGTGCATTTATTCTTCATTTATAATTTTAGGAATACATATTCAGAGAGTTAGAACATAGGTTTGGTTCGCCGAATAAATTTATTTGAAGTGCTTTTATAAATTTGTGAAGATCATTATATCCTGAGAGATAGACGCCATTCGACCGTAAGCACCGTAGCGGGGCGAATCTGTCTCAAGGACAGAGTGTCACACACTCGACTTGGTCTTAATTTTAATTCGGTTCAATAAATAAATCCGGTATGTTATTTATTTATTTTGTTTGAATTTATTTCAAGTTATTTTATTTACACAGAAGATTGTTCCAACAGTTTGAGATCTCAAGTCTCATATATGCTGTGGGGCCCTCCATTGAAAATGAGTTTACATGGGCTGGATTGGAGTGAAGACATGGATCTTTGCTAGTTGCTGAATGGCCGAAGGTTAAAACTTTTATTTTTATTTTGAGTGTTTGTGAGGTTTTATTTTATTTTATTATTTCCTCCTCTCTCTTCTTTGGATCTGTAATATTTAAAGTATTGTAATAATCCCCCACCTCGCTTCTTTCTATCTCATTCTTTAATCGTTTTCCCTAACTGTACGTATGTATATATCTGACATGCCATGCATATCCATGCTTTACATCCATGTTTCATGCTTTAAGATTCGGCTAAATTTGCATTTATGGATTTAATTAATTTTTAATGTGATTCTATGTGTGCTACTTCATGTTCTTGAGATGATTCACATGTTATATCTTAGAAGCCGAATCTTTAGTAGCATCTCATGAATGAATTGTATTAGGATTTTGTATATAGGATCATGTATATTTTACTAACTTTGTTTTGTAGCTTGTTCATGGGACGTCGGTAAATATGTGAGTTTTTATGCTTTAGCATCCTGCTTGTACATAATTTTCTTATTATGTTTAACATCCTACCATGTGGCTAATTGCTTAAGTGATAAACTGTTTGAATGCCTGTGGATGAAGGCTTGTTGCTTGAATTGGAGTCATTCAACGATTGTACGTTTTAAGCCCACTTTGTCAAGTGGCAAATTCAAACCCCTTTCGACAAACAAACATGAAATTGAATTGTTCTAATTTGAGCAAACTGGTCTATACTTGTATGCTTCACATAGTAAATTTTAGGATTTACTAAATAATCAGAACATGAACATATAAAGAAAATAAAATTCATATCATGGTTTAGTAGAGGCCGATCTTTGATCGGGTGAGCGGGGGTGCTCATTATTGACCTTCCCCTCTCATACCTAAGGTTCCGAGCCAAGCATCTTTGGCTGCGACGAACAGTGGCCTTGGCATGAGTCATGGGTTTCCTAATTTTCCAAAATATTAGGTGGCGACTCTAAGATCTGATGATGCAGTCCATTTCTGGCAAAATGTTTTGCAATAAAATGGATTTTTAATAAAAGTTGATAAATTTGGACTCTCATCTATGTTTCATATTGCACTCGTGAGACTAGATCAAAGAAATCTCGGGAGTCCGAACTGTTTAATGCGCGCAGATACCCTGGGCATGTTACAGGAGTAGGTCAACGTCTCGGATAAAACCATCATCTCGAAACATGTCATCTCAGATATAAGTGTTATCTCAGATACGTTATTCTCACCAAATTTGTTTAAAAATTTCAACAAGTATCACTTTCAAATCATTGACTCAGTCTTCATTAACTCATCTATGCTCTTTGCCCCTAATGTGAATGTGAATACAACTTAGGTTCACATTAAGAATACATAATATGAATCTTGTCTAAGTCTGACTTAAACATCCATGACTAGAGTCATCGTGTTTAGCTCGTCTAAACAGAACACTTAAAGCTTAACCTTAGTGCACTGAGAGTACTACCTACCTTGGCTTTTCGTACAAATTAGCCAGATCATGGCCGATTTCGTCTTGTTTCTCATTGAAACATCACTTTAACTTAGTTCAGCTCTGCCTTCCCGACAAGCCTAAGTTAAACGCACAGTTCTTTGTTGGAACATCCTTTAGTTTCAGCTCTACTTTCTTGGTAAGCCTAAGATAACTCACTCAGGGGCCGTTCATTCGAATTCATTTCAATGGTCATTCCCTTCAATTTATTCTTAACTTTGGCTGAGGTTATTAACATCATTAGAGTCGAGCTCTAAATTTCGTTAAGCCACATTCCAAGGCCTCGACAATCCCTCACTGTCAAGATCTTCTAATCTCGGGTAAGCTTTGTTTTATCTCAACTCTGTTCGCATCCGGTAAGTTCAGATCTTTTCAAAATTGTTCACCTAGGTCGAACTCCTTTTATATTGGATATGCCAACCTAGGCTGAGGCCTTCTCCTCTTGAATCTGTACGCTTAAGTTGAGCTCTTGTCTTCTCAGACCTACTTATCTAGGCCGAGATCTTGTCTTCTTGGATCTTGGATCTACTCACTTAGGCTGAGCTCTTGTCTTCTCGGACCTACTCATCTAGGCTAAGATCTTGTCTTCTGGGATCTGGGATCTACTCACTTAGATTGAGCTCTTCCATTTGGGATCTGCTTCACCTAGGCCATGCTCTTCTATCTTGGATCTACTTCGCTTAGGCCATGCTCTCATATCTTGGATCTGCTTCGCCTAGGCCATGCTTTTCCATCTTGGATCTGCTTCACCTAAGCCATGCTCTCCCATCTGGGATCTGCTCCATCTAGGCCATGCTCTTCCATCTGGAATCTGCTTCACCTAGGCCATGCTATTCCATCTTGGATCTGCTTTACCTAGGCCATGTTCTTCCATCTGGGATGTGGCTGATGTCTTTTCTTCTCTTTTTTCTAAGTGTTGGATGCTTGCCTTTCATAACTGCTTTGTGCATGCTTTGCTATCTTCTCTGTCTTGTATGTTTCCATACTTAGACTTTCTCTTATCCTTCGAAGTTTGACAACTTGGTTTCTTACCTCATATCAAAATACCTCAGGTATCACACTAGTAAATTATCTCAGACTGATCATCTCGGATTTAGCTTAGTGATCAGCCATCTCGGGTAACATATCTCGGATAGTATCTTTATCAATCATCTTGGATAACTTTAACTTGTAAACTTTTCTAAATTTTTTTTGCAAGGGTTATACTTATTCATGCTTCCTGCCCTCTAATGTGAACTTAAGTATCACTTATGTTCACATTAAGGATGTATCACCTGGTTCTTGCCTAAGTCTAACTTAGATATCCATGACCAAGGTCATCATGTTTGGCTCACCCAAACTAAACACTTGAGGCTTGACCTCAGTATACCGAGAGTACTTTCTATCTCGACTTTTTGCACAAACCGACCAAAACGTGGCTAGTTTCACCTTGTTTCACATTGAAACATCGCCTTGTACTTAGTTCAACTCTACTATCATGATAAGTCTAAGTTAATCACCCTGTTTCACATTGAAACATCATCTTGTACTTTGTTTAACTCTATTATCACGACAAGTCTAAGTTAATCGCCTTGTTTCACATTGAAGCATCGCCTTGTACTTAGTTCAACTCTACCATCACGGCAAGTTTAAGTTAATCGCCTTGTTTCATATTGAAACATCGCTTTGTTCACCACGGGAACATCGCCTTAAGACTTTCTCAATCCTGGCGTATTTTTTAATCCGCGCCATTAGTTCTTCCATATTCTTCGAAAAAGTCTTTGCAAGTGATTGCTAGAGTGGGCAATCATCATCCAAGCTGTTCTTAAAAGATATGACTGCAAGTTCCTGATTACAAGCCGGAATCCAGTTGTAAACCTCATAGTACCTCTTGGTGTAGGCCCCAAGACCTTCATCATCACTGATCTTTAATGCCATTAGGGAGTCTACACTAAGTGGCTGCAATCTGTTTGTAACAAACCTGGCCACAAACATCTCCACCATGCCTTTCTAACTCCTCACACATCCTTTGAGCTGTTTGTGGAACCAATTTGACGCTATTTCCCCAAATGATGATGGGAACACCTTGCACAATAACTGCTCATCCCCACTCCACAAAGCCATTGAATTTAAGTATAATCCGACATGAAAGTCTGGGTTATTTACCATCATAAATCTGAAACCTCGGCATGCTAAACCTTTTCAGTGCTTCAAACTCAGCCAACTCTACCGAGAATGGAATCTTTGGCTTGGCGTTGGATATGATCTCGGCATCGTGTCTCTTCCTTTGGAGGTATTTTCTCAGGTCCTCCTTCGTTCGTCTAGGAGCTCGGCTATCTGCAGACGTCCCCTGAACGCCCCGGGAGGGTGAGTCCCGTTCTGTTCATTTTGGGGTTCACTACAGTTCGGACTCAAATTGTTACGGTTCTTAATCTGAAGCAAAGAGTCCAAATCCGGCAAATCGTTTTGAGAAAATAGATTTTTGAAAGAAGTGCCAAACATGGACTGCTTTGCCAGATACAGAGTCGCCACCTAAATATTTTTTAATGGGGAAATTTAGGAAACCCTGACTCGGTGCCAAAGGCCACGTGTCCGTCATCACCAAAGTTGCCTCGGCTCGGGAACTTGGGTACGATTGGGGAAGGTCAGCTATGATGCACCCCCTCTCGCCCGATCCGAAGATCGGCCTCTACTAACCATGATATCTCATTTTTGAAAACACACGCGTTCTTATTCTGGTTTAATTAGCTAGAATTACTATGTGATGCGCATAGCACAACAAGTATAGACTAGATCGCCTAATTTGGAACAAAGCATTGCATATCCGTTTGTTTGGAAAATGTTTGAAATTTGCTACTCGCAAGTAGGCTAAAACGCGGATTTCAATGAATTATCCCAATTCAAGTAATCCAACCTTCACCCACAGGCACTCAGGCAGTTATATCAACTAAGCATTTAGCCATATGGTAAGCATGCTGTCATGTTAACATTCACACTCATGCGAGATGCTAAAGCATAAATACTTACATCGTACTCCGAGCCAAAATAGAAAGCAGTTAGAAATCAATGCATGACCCTAACTATAAAGAAATGCCTAATGCAACACATGCAAAATGCAACTATAGCGGGCTTGGCTATTCTAAACATGGCATGTGAAATGCTACAGCTAACACATATTCAATTTGAAATTGAAATTCAAATGCAGTTAGTATGATGCGCCGAACCCGGTGCATGCAAAACAGATGAATGAATGCAAACATGCTATCATACTGTATGCTAATTGAAATATGCCCTAATCTAACCATCATAAGCGGTTAAATAAAAGGGAGAAAGAAAGGGGATTGGAAGACATGCACACACGCATGCACCCTTATTACAACAATTGGTCCTCACTCGGAGGGTCCGAAAGAATAATACAGTCCCAAATAAATACAGTCCGAATAAATAATACAAAATCCTAATTAATTAACAAATTAATCTAGGAAAGCAATAAATTGGCATGCAAGCCAGGGACCGCCTCAGCTCTGATCCAGATGGTGAATGATGCATATTCAGGTTGCCTTGCGCGGAAATCCACTGCGATGCCCCAATTAGCCTCTGTTTGCAATTGTTCTTGGAATGCGTGCCAAGCTCCGGAAGGCTGCTGATTCTTGATTTGCTGCAACAGAGAACAACAAAGGGGCATGGCAATGTATTTTCACATATGTATGCATGACTACTCTTCAGGGAGTGTAGTCCTCGATCCTCGTGCCACCAATCACGCATATCGATGCATGATGGCCAAGGAGTCGAATTGCACGACTCGATGTGAAATGAATGCACATGTAAAGCAAGTAAAGCCTAGAACTCTATCATGAATCATCAAGAGCTTCGGCGACCGAGAATTGAGACGCATCCCATCACTTGAAGTATGGAATACCCCTCGTTTCCCGTGCTCGGATTAACGTTTAATCCGAACAATACAACACATAAGCATGGCAAACATGCAATATGGACTAAGTGTGCAAACATGCAACTAAACCAAACATGCGACAAGCATATGAACATAATATGAGGCGACAACCTTGGATAATCATGGCAAAATGCAATGTGAACATGCGAGCATGCGAGGCATGTAAAGCTAAGCAAGTATGCAATGACATATTATGTGTAACAAGCATGCGACAACATGGTAAAATGGGCTTACACCAATATGGACAGCTCTCAACTAGGTCCAAATTAGTAGCCATTAGATGAAAATGAGACACTCGAAATGCGTGCACACATGCACGCAAACCGAGGACCGAACCTAAGGCACGAATGCGACTCTACCAAAGCATGGTAAGGCGTGGAACATGGTATGCAAACATGCAAATTTCAGCACTCAAACATGATGCTAAACAGCCCCGAAACATGGCAACATGGCACCCGATGCATGAGATGAACCCCGAAATGCAACACTAGGCACATAGAATGACTTACAGCTATACAAAGCATGCATTATTGGACTATGAAGTCTAAAGACAGAACCAAGACAATCCCAAAACATGGACTTTTCTAGTTTAAAGCAAGGCCAAAAAGTGCTAATAAGATGGACTAAATTAGCATGCGAATTTGACTATCAAACATGGTTTACATGGCAAATATATGATGCAAGTGAGAACTCATCAAACCAGCAAAAATCAGTGAATAAACCATGTGAAAATAGGCCCAAATAACCATGGAAATGCAGCCAATGCATACCAGAATGAGGGGCTCCTTTAGAGGGCCATGCAAGGAGTTATTAGGCACATACAAGATAGACAAGTGGCATGACATATACAACTCTGAAAATCAAATATGGTAGTCCTAAAACTCACAAAGTTAATCCTGAAATTGGTCCCGGAAACATGCAAAGAAAGGCCTCTTTGAAAGGCCTTGAACGAGATTGGTCTACACATGCATCATAGACATAAAAAATGACCAAAAGAGCCTTGGACAGCACCAAGGCAGACCTCAAAACTCACAGAATGAGGCCTGAAACAAGACTTCAATGCATGCAAAATAGGGTCCCTTTGGAGGGCCTAAAAGATCCCCAAACAAGACAAGGAGAGAAGGGTCACCCCCCTCTAGTTTTGGTCCTCAAAAACACATCAAGGCCACTAAAAGTCCACTAGATTTCAGCGGTTAAGAGGCCAAAACAAGGCCAATGCAAATACTCACATGTATGGCTCTAATCATGGAGAGATGAAGCATGCATAGGGGGAAGATGATCCCAAACAAAATGAAACCTCAAACAAACTCAAAGAAGAGGTCAAAACAAGACCTTTTTCAGTTTATAACATGCTTCAAAAATGAACACAAATAGGGCTAATCTAACATGCAAAAATGGCCCTAAAAGTGAGAATAGAGACAAGGGGCAGTAGCCGACCCCAAACAGCAAGGAGCCCTTCAATAAAGCTGAAGAGGGGCGCAAAATAAGGCACTTCACAGTTTATATCAAACCACGAAAGTAAACACAAGTAGGCCTAAACTCGCATGCAAGAAAAAGGCCTAAAAGGGGGGTAAAGAGGCAAGTGGTAGTAAATGACCTCAAACAAAGGAGAGCCCTTCAACAAAGTTGAAGAAGGGCTCAAAAAAAGCCACTTTACAGTTTACATCAAAGCTCAAAACAGTTTACAAATAAGCCTAAAATACTATGCAAAAATAGGCCTAAAAGAAAGTTAAAGAGGCAAGTGATGGAAGGAAGCCTCAAACAGAGAAAGACCCTTGATCAAACATGAAAAGGGGCTCAAAATATGACTACTTCCAGTTAGGGTCGGAGCCCAAAAATGCTTACAAGCAAGGCTTATAAATGAAATAGAGAAGATGCAAGTTTGAAGGATATAGGTTCTTACCCTTGAAGAGAAGCTTTCCAGCAGGTTTTGGCCCAAGTTTCTGAGCTTCTAGCCTCTGAAGATCAGCCTCAAGGTGCTTGAATGGAGGATGGAGGTCTTGTGCTTGGTGTTGTAGTGCAAAAATGCAAGAAAATCCACCTCTAAAGCTTCAAACACACACAAACTAAGGAGAGACAGCCCTTTTTTCCTCTCAAAACTCAGACCCTCTCTCTAAGGAAGAGGACCTTTCCTTATATAGAGCAATGCAAAGCTTAAGCTTGTTGAACAAGCTTTTCTTGGCTTTGATCCCTCCATACACGTGTATGGAGGGCAGCAAAAGAAAATCTAGCTGGCTCAAAAGATCTGCCTGAAAACCAGCTGAGATAGGGGGGGCGCCGGCTATCAGCAATGGCCGGCAGTGCCACACTGATGGCCGGCAGGTGCTCATCAGTGGCCGGCAGGGGCAAAGCCCTGGCCGGCAGTGTACTAGGAAGGCCACTCTGACAGGACCTAGTCAGGGTCCAAAAATGAGGCAGAAAGGATACAGGGTCCAGAAACTCGAACCGGTGACGTTTCGCCGCGACAGTCGAAAGCTGGGCGAGCAATCGAACCAGTTGTTGGGTGTACCTACAAGCACAACCAAGTCTTGAGGATGGTCAAAAATGGGGTGTCTACAGTTGCCCCTCTTTGACAGAACTCAAAAGTCACAAAGTGATGGGAGTGAGTGTCAAAGCCCAAGAGACGACCCATTTTTGACAAGGCCAAAGACTCAGACAATCAATTAGTAAAAGCATGCAGGGATGCGCCCGAAGGCTGGGGCAAAATGCAAATGATATACAAGATGCAAGGGCATGATTAATAATCATGCCACGGATGCTGTAATGAAGCAAACATGCGACAGTTTTAAGCAGATGAACACGATTCCAACTACACTACAATGCAGAAAGGATGTAAAAAAATTATGCAATTCTCACTGCGTCTCACGCGGAGAAGGCTAAAAGCGACTACCGAGAATACTCGGAGTCTCACACACAACATCTCTCCGCGTATCACACACAGGAGTGGAAAAAGGTAAACCTCTCAGTGTATCACACGCAAGAGAGGAAAAGGTACATTTCTTAGCGTATCACACGCAAGAGAAGAAAGGTGAACCTCTCAGCATATCACATGCAAGAGAGGAAAGGTAAATTTCTCAGCGTATCACACGCAAGAGAAAATCTCTCAGCATATCACATGCAAGAGAGGAAAGGTAAATTTCTCAGCGTATCACACGCAAGAGAAAATCTCTCAGCATATCACATGCAAGAGAGGAAAGGTAAATTTCTCAGCGTATCACACGTAACAGAAAATCTCTCAGCATATCACATGCAAGAGAGGAAAGGTAAATTTCTCAGCGTATCACACGTAAGAGAAATTCTCTCAGCATATCACATGCAAGAGAGGAAAGGTAAATTTCTCAGCGTATCACACGCAAGAGAAAATCTCTCAGCATATCACATGCAAGAGAGGAAAGGTAAATTTCTCAGCGTATCACACGTAAGAGAAAATCTCTCAGCATATCACATGCAAGAGAGGAAATGTATGAATGAACACCGGAACTCGTCCGAATGTTCAAAACAGAAGATGTCCTAACACACCACATACGAGAGGAGAAAAGACGACAATTGCAAGTGAGAAGGTGCATAACAATGCAGGTGGAGTGTACATAACAATGCAAGTAATGAGCATAACAATGTCAGACAGATGTGCATAACTATGCAACGAATGAGCATAACAATTCTTAGATAGATGTGCATAACAATGCAAGTAATAAGCATAACAATGCCAAATAGATGTGCATAACAATGCAACGAATGAGCATAACAATTCTAGATAGATGTGCATAACAATGCAAGTAATGAGCATAACAATGCCAAATAGATGTGCATAACAATGCAACGAATGAGCATAGCAATTCTAGATAGATGTGCATAACAATGCAAGTAATGAGCATAACAATGCCAAATAGATGTGCATAACAATGCAAGTAATGAGCATAACAATGCCAAATAGATGTGCATAACAATGCAACGAATGAGCATAACAATGCTAGATAGATGTGCATAACAATGCAAGTAATGAGCATAATAATGCCAGATAGATGTGCATAACTATGCAACGAATGAGCATAACAATGCTAGATAGATGTGCATAACAATGCAAGTAATGAGCATAACAATGCCAGATAGATGTGCATAACTATGCAACGAATGAGCATAACAATGCTAGATAGATGTGCATAACAATGCAAGTAATGAGCATAACAATGCTAGATAGATGTGCATAACAACGCCAGTGGAACGCGTGTGACAACGCCTGCTTGAAACAAAACTACCGCATAAGGGAATACAAGCCTTAAAGAGACCAAATTCCAAACGCAACCTCCGATTTACCTCTCAGAGGGGTCACGATACATTCCAAAAAGGATACACCTCGTGCATGCCGACTGACGATGAGCTACACATCGAAGACATGAGTTGAAAATTCCGCAGAAACATTTTGAGTATTAAAGAGTGGGTTCTTCTTGCACTTTCTTGATTGTACTTCCAAACCGCAGTTACTACCTTTCCTTCCTGGCCATGTTCACAATTTTCCCTATTCTCCAACGGGGTGACAGACTAGGTTGATTCAGTATCCAGGATCGAGGTGCATTCACATGCTATCTCAATCTATGGGGCTGCCATACAGATTTCAAGCCGAGGATAGACCCCTGGGTATTTAAACCAGACTTTAGTCCCGGAAATCCCGAACCTTTGCGTTCTAGGCAATAGCCGTCCGAACTCTAGTTTCTACCATCGCAGTTGGTCTCCTAGGAACTCATTGCAAATACAGCCAAGATGCATCTGGCAGGGGCTGGTTTTCTAAGGGAGCACTTCGATTGCCATTCTGTCATTGAAACAAGCTTGAGTTTGGGAGTAGAGGCACACTCATACTTCGGAGCGCTGACAAGGCCTGAAGAGGTGCATCCGGGGTATAATCATGGAGAGTATAATCACGGAAACTGAAACAAACTCAAATGCTCCAATTTTCCCTCTTTTCTTTTGCTTCGCAGCTGGAACCCATATAGCTTCAAATAGGTCCTGTTCTATTGTTTTTACATGACCTGGGTTAAACCCTGCGGTTTTATGAAAGAACAAATACTGTTTTGCACAAATGTAGAGAATGGCACAGCACTCTGAGCACAAAACAATTTTATTTTCAAAATTAAGAATGAGTTCTTAACCGGGTATTGAGCCTATGACTGTACACAATAAAAAAAAGACTCAACCACGGAAAACAAAAGGTAAACAACCTAGACACATCGAGACACGCTCGGAACCGACTCAAAACAAGAGTCGAGACAAACAAAACGAAAGGCACGACACAGAGACGTGTTACAAAGACGAGAGATCTCTCAGTGTATGAGGAGCCAGTTTCCCCGGGTATTATTTCCCACCCTTTTCTCATTTGTGATTCTCACACCACTCTGGCACTCAATCTCTGTTTTTCTGAAAAAACCCTTTTCTCACTTTTTCTCTCAACGCACATCTCTCTATTCTTCAATCTCTCATTTTTATATCCCTCCCCTGGGTGGTTGATGGATAAACAGAAAGTTGCGGGGTCTTGCCCCTAGCATTTCGCTAGATTCTTCTTCTTGTTCACAACAGTGAGTTTCTTCCACAGAGGGGCTGCGCTACAATTGGGTGTGTAGCAAATCTACAGCTGACATCGGTTGATGATGCTCTGCTGGGGAGTTTGGACGTGATCAGATCTGTCCAGATAAGGGAGTGGAATATCTTGTCCGATTCCGGTTTGTGCTTCGCACTTGTCCTGATACCTCGTTGTTCGGAGGATAAGAGAACCTTCTCTGTTAGCTTCCGCTGCGCCCTTCTTGGCGAATAGGGTGCCCTTTCTGGCAAGCGCATTGATAAAGGGGAAAAGACAGAACACCTGACTCAACTGTGCCCCCTAGTTCATCATTTTGACTATTTTTTGTTTTGGTTTTCGACGAAAACAGTTTTGACCAAAATGAGAGTTAGATTAACATACTTGTTCAATTTTTGATTTGAAAATCATGCAAGTCAGGCCATAAGCATTGAAAATTTTCCTTTTTGGGTCCAAGAAATGGTCCGGTTTTGGAAAATGAAATAGTTTTCGAGAAAATAGTCAACCTCAGTAAAAATTTTCAAAACTATTTTTGCGAACGGTCGATGCTAAACGAGCATGGAACCTACCCTCGAGATGTGCAAACCTCGGATCAGAGGCAATGGAAAATTGCCCCTTGCTTGAAAGAGGGGCATGGCAACGGAAAGTTGCCCCTGGTTTAAACGGCGACTCAAGGCAACTCATGGCAACGGAAAGTTGCCCTTGTTCAGATCATACCGCAGCATGCTGAAAACCAGTCCTCATCGGTGACGATTACAAACGAACTCTCGGACACGGAGAAGATGAAGATGGTCAAGACCAATATATGGACACAGTCACCGTGAAAGCATTGGTGGCTGGACTTCAAGAGGAAATGGGCTTCGTGGCTCCGGTTGTCATAACTGAACTATCGGATTCAGGGGAAGCAAGGGTGATCAAAACCATTACATGGACTAGGACGCTATGAAGGCGTTGGGGGCTGGACTTCAGGATGAAGTTGCCTACGTATCCCAAACATGGGAATCAAGCCTTACGTAGTTCCGGGTTAAGGTACACTCGGGTATTAACATCTCCTTTTTAGGCTCTAACTTTTGCCAAGGCGTCCGTCGCGGGTTTTCGACCTTGCGAGCTTTGTTCTTCTTTCTTTCTTTTTTTTTATATTCTTTTCATTCCTTTTTCTCATTCTTTCTTTTTTTTCTCTTTTCTTCTTTTTTTTTTCTTTTCTTCTTTTTTCTCTTTTCTTCTTTTTTTCTTTTTTGCGTTTTGTATATATCTTTTCTTGCTCTAACTTTTGCCTGGGTCGCCCTTCCGGGTTTTCGGCCCAGCGAGCCTCTCAAAGGGTAAAAGTGTAACAAGTCCATGCCAAATGTTTTTGGAATCGAAGCCTCTCTGTATCCCGGAGAATGGCTGTTGCACTGATTTGCAGAAGAATCCATCACGGTCGCTTCACGAGTTTCTTCCAGTGAGATCCGATCTTCTTGATCTGATTTTGGTGCCTCTTGCTCGAGGGCTGTTTCAAATCTGGCTACACAGGCCTCACATAGTGGTTAACCGTTGAACATTCTGAACCCGAGGTCAAGGTTTTTGAGAACGGAGGGATTGAATCTTGAGGCTGAGAGCGATCCTAAGCTGCACAATCTCAAGAGCGATTCCACACGGGTCTTTGCAGGACCGCGCAAAGCATTTTTTTTTTTGAATTTTTGAAATTTTTTTTAAGGAAGCGACTAGTCACTCGCGCCGAAGATAGTGTGAAACCAGTCTGGATCAAGCTAGGGTCCTTCTCAGTACTCACGCTAACAAGCATGATTTCATTCATTAAGGGCTCAGCACGCCTCTCTTTCTCTCAGTTCGATCAAAGTTTTGCAAATCCCGAGGAATTCCTTCATCTTCATTTTCACTGCAGTATTCAAAAGGTTTTGAAAAACTTAGGTCAACGTAATGATTTCAAGGCACAGAAAAATAGGTGAAAAGCACTGCCATCTCATTCGAAACTTCTGGCACAACTGGCACACGGCAGAAGCAAACACAAGAGTGTGAAAATCACCGCTGTTCCATTCAGATCTGTTGGCGTAACTGACTCCAAGGCAGAAACAGACTCAAAAGAAAGCAAAAAGACAAACACAAAACAAACAAGTGATGTCCGAGGTAACGCCCTCGAAATCACCTGACTCTAACAAAACAGGACTGACTCGATACAACAAGACAGACCCAACTGACTCAGTATGAAAAAGGCTGACTCAATACAAAACAACAAGACTGACCCAATACCCAAGTCAGAAAGTACAAAACTAGCATTCACAAATGCTCAAAACAGTGCGTGCCAAACGCCACATCTGGAGTAAACTGAGTGTCATCCGCAGGTGGTTCATCCCCCGATCACATAGTCACATTATTCCCCCCAAGTTCACTGATCAAGTGCCGATAGACTTTGCAGGACTTGGTGCGACGATGACCCCGTTGTCGATCAGATCTTGTATTTCGTGGCGTAGACGAAAGCACATGTCAGTGTCATGGCCAGTTCGCTGATGGAAAGCACAGTAGTCGGCTGGGTTGTGTGAGAGAGGGAGGTTCTTTGGTAATGGCTGCGGCTCCAGGGGCTTCAGATGCCCTTTCTTGATCAAAACCCCTAAAGCCTTTGACAAAGGCATATAAAGTGGGGTGAAAACCTTCTTGGCTTGGGGTGGATATTTGGCTGCTCGCGAGCTGCTTCCGGACGCACCAGTAAATGGGGTAGCTGTTTTTGATGCGGTGGTGGTGACCATGCCCACTTCAGAAGATCTCGCAGCTGCATCACCACTGGTGGTCGCATTCGAACTACGGGAAAACGCCCTCCTGGGCTGCTCCTTGTCTGGGTCAATCAGTCTCTGTTTCATGGCATCCTCAATTTGTACCCCCATCTCATGTAAATCTGAAAAGGTGGGGAAGGGGAGAACAATCATTTTCTGCATAAGCTTGGGCTGGAGATTGCGCATAATCATCCGAATCTGATCTTTATCCGTTGGCCTAATGGTCATCATTGAGGCCTTGGCCCTCCACCGGGTTACGAAGTCAGAAAAACTCTCCTTAGGCTCCTGCCTAGTCGTCTCGAGATCACAGGTTGTGATCTCGATCTGTGTATTATAGGAGTACTGAGCGACAAAAGCCTCGGCCATCTCATCCCAATTCCTCTTAACATCGTCTTCCAGTTTCGCGTACCAGATGGCCGCCACACCCGACAGGGTCCGGCCAAACAATGAAAGCTTCTGTAGTCTAGTGAGGCCCATCGGCCTTAGTATGTCCGAAAACAAACGGAGATGCACCAAGGGATCCCCAGACCCATCAAAACGGTCGATTTATGGCATCTTGAACCGATCTGGCAGCGTCACAGCCGTGTCGGTATACCCGTCCTCAATATCTGGAATGGCGTTAACGCCTTGAGCTCTTTTGAATAGCTTTTCAAGCTCGCTGACCTTCAAGGCAGTCGGATCAACCTCAAATTCAAACGGTGTGTCCACTGGATTAGCCGGTGCTTTGGACAACTGAGATGGGATTGGCAGTGGGACTGGCCCTGTCGGAACATCCGTATTTTCCTGGACGTGAGCCGCCTCCCCGGGTGTTGGAATCATAGGTGAGGGTGGGGGTGGATGCGAAGCAGATGCTCCGGCTTGCTGTGGTGGTCGTTGTTGCTGAAGTCTAGCGATCACCTCTGCTTGTTGGGCCAGAACCTTGGCTTGGCGTGCGTCAAACTCTGCCTGACGGGCAGCATCTTGTTACATGGCCTGCATGGCCTTTTGGAGTTGACGCACCTCGTCCTCCATATTAACTGAAAACTGTGGATTTGAACAGAGGTGATGTGACTGGTGACTGACGGATCGGATGTCTGCCTTGCCTCAGCGAAGGAGAATACTAGCTATTCTGAACTAACTCTCTGAACCTTGAAAGAGAAAACACACAGCATTTCAGCCCAAGCAGAACAGACACAAGCATAGCCGAATCACTGTACTCTACTGCTGATCACTGTTCCACAGAATCACTGCCCCAAAACACCGAATCGGATACCCACAGATATAACTGATTCTCAAAACACTGTCTGATGCCCGCAGGCCTGATGCCCAAACTTGTAAATTGTTACATGCATTCCCTGTAGAGATATACTCCAAAAGCACATAGCATGTAAAAGAGAGCCAAAACACCCCTATGTTGGGGTAGGGCTTCCCTGTTCTATTTTGTCAGGAGCTAGGGTTTCACTATGCACGCAGCGGTTTCAAACAACCTATATTGGGTAAGCAACCTGTCCTAGTTTGGAATGGTCACTATGGATCCGAATATGCACTAGGTCGAATGGTCAAAAGGGTGCCTCGGTAAAACCGGGGTTTGTGTTCCCATGCTGGCAGAGCCCACAACCGGTCAGCCTTATGGTCATGCCTTGACAAGACAAGCCTCCGGCAAACCGTTCAGGAATAGCAGATGGCAAACACGGTGTCCTAGGCGCACCAATGCATATGCAATGCAAAGAAACACATAAGTGTGAACAAAACAAGATATCATGAGTTCGAGTCAAGTTCTCTAAATCCCCAGCAGAGTCGCCAGAAACTGTAGACGTCCCCCGAACGCCCCGGGAGGGTGAGTCCCGTTCTGTTCATTTTGGGGTTCACTACAGTTCGGACTCAAATTGTTACGGTTCTTAATCTGAACCAAAGAGTCCAAATCTGGCAAATTGTTTTGAGAAAACAGATTTTTGAAAGAAGTGCCAAACATGGACTGCTTTGCCAGATACAGAGTCGCCACCTAAATATTTTTTAATGGGGAAATTTAGGAAACCCTGACTCGGTGCCAAAGGCCACGTGTCCGTCATCACCAAAGTTGCCTCGGCTCGGGAACTTGGGTACGATTGGGGAAGGTCAGCTATGATGCACCCCCTCTCGCCCGATCCGAAGATCGGCCTCTACTAACCATGATATCTCATTTTTGAAAACACACGCGTTCTTGTTCTGGTTTAATTAGCTAGAATTACTATGTGATGCGCACAGCACAACAAGTATAGACTAGATCGCCTAATTTGGAACAAAGCATTGCATATCCGTTTGTTTGGAAAATGTTTGAACTTTGCTACTCGCAAGTAGGCTAAAACGCGGATTTCAATGAATTATCCCAATTCAAGTAATCCAACCTTCACCCACAGGCACTCAGGCAGTTATATCAACTAAGCATTTAGCCATATGGTAAGCATGCTGTCATGTTAATATTCACACTCATGCGAGATGCTAAAGCATAAATACTTACATCGTACTCCGAGCCAAAATAGAAAGCAGTTAGAAATCAATGCATGACCCTAACTATAAAGAAATGCCTAATGCAACACATGCAAAATGCAACTATAGCGGGCTTGGCTATTCTAAACATGGCATGTGAAATGCTACAGCTAACACATATTCAATTTGAAATTGAAATTCAAACGCAGTTAGTATGATGCGCCGAGCCCGATGCATGCAAAACAGATGAATGAATGCAAACATGCTATCATGCTGTATGCTAATTGAAATATGCCCTAATCTAACCATCATAAGCGGTTAAATAAAAGGGAGAAAGAAAGGGGATTGGAAGACATGCACACACGCATGCACCCTTATTACAACAATTGGTCCTCACTCGGAGGGTCCGAAAGAATAATACAGTCCCAAATAAATACAGTCCGAATAAATAATACAAAATCCTAATTAATTAACAAATTAATCTAGGAAAGCAATAAATTGGCATGCAAGCCAGGGACCGCCTCAGCTCTGATCCAGATGGTGAATGATGCATATTCAGGTTGCCTTGCGCGGAAATCCACTGCGATGTCCCAATTAGCCTCTGTTTGCAATTGTTCTTGGAATGCGTGCCAAGCTCCGGAAGGCTGCTGATTCTTGATTTGCTGCAACAGAGAACAACAAAGGGGCATGGCAATATATTTTCACATATGTATGCATGACTACTCTTCAGGGAGTGTAGTCCTCGATCCTCGTGCCACCAATCACGCATATCGATGCATGATGGCTGAGGAGTCGAATTGCACGACTCGATGTGAAATGAATGCACATGTAAAGCAAGTAAAGCCTAGAACTCTATCATGAATCATCAAGAGCTTCGGCGACCGAGAATTGAGACGCATCCCATCACTTGAAGTATGGAATACCCCTCGTTTCCCGTGCTCGGATTAACGTTTAATCCGAACAATACAACACATAAGCATGGCAAACATGCAATATGGACTAAGTGTGCAAACATGCAACTAAACCAAACATGCGACAAGCATATGAACATAATATGAGGCGACAACCTTGGATAATCATGGCAAAATGCAATGTGAACATGCGAGCATGCGAGGCATGTAAAGCTAAGCAAGTATGCAATGACATATTATGTGTAACAAGCATGCGACAACATGGTAAAATGGGCTTACACCAATATGGACAGCTCTCAACTAGGTCCAAATTAGTAGCCATTAGATGAAAATGAGACACTCGAAATGCGTGCACACATGCACGCAAACCGAGGACCGAACCTAAGGCACAAATGCGACTCTACCAAAGCATGGTAAGGCGTGGAACATGGTATGCAAACATGCAAATTTCAGCACTCAAACATGATGCTAAACAGCCCCGAAACATGGCAACATGGCACCCGATGCATGAGATGAACCCCGAAATGCAACACTAGGCACATAGAATGACTTACAGCTATACAAAGCATGCATTATTGGACTATGAAGTCTAAAGACAGAACCAAGACAATCCCAAAACATGGACTTTTCTAGTTTAAAGCAAGGCCAAAAAGTGCTAATAAGATGGACTAAATTAGCATGCGAATTTGACTATCAAACATGGTTTACATGGCAAATATATGATGCAAGTGAGAACTCATCAAACCAGCAAAAATCAGTGAATAAACCATGTGAAAATAGGCCCAAATAACCATGGAAATGCAGCCAATGCATACCAGAATGAGGGGCTCCTTTAGAGGGCCATGCAAGGAGTTATTAGGCACATACAAGATAGACAAGTGGCATGACATATACAACTCTGAAAATCAAATATGGTAGTCCTAAAACTCACAAAATTAATCCTGAAATTGGTCCCGGAAACATGCAAAGAAAGGCCTCTTTGAAAGGCCTTGAACGGGATTGGTCTACACATGCATCATAGACATAAAAAATGACCAAAAGAGCCTTGGACAGCACCAAGGCAGACCTCAAAACTCACAGAATGAGGCCTGAAACAAGACTTCAATGCATGCAAAATAGGGTCCCTTTGGAGGGCCTAAAAGATCCCCAAACAAGACGAGGAGAGAAGGGTCACCCCCCTCTAATTTTGGTCCTCAAAAACACATCAAGGCCACTGAAAATCCACTAGATTTCAGCGGTTAAGAGGCCAAAACAAGGCCAATGCAAATACTCACATGTATGGCTCTAATCATGGAGAGATGAAGCATGCATAGGGGGAAGATGATCCCAAACAAAATGAAACCTCAAACAAACTCAAAGAGGAGGTCAAAACAAGACCTTTTTCAGTTTATAACATGCTTCAAAAATGAACACAAATAGGGCTAATCTAACATGCAAAAATGGCCCTAAAAGTGAGAATAGAGACAAGGGGCAGTAGCCGATCCCAAACAGCAAGGAGCCCTTCAATAAAGCTGAAGAGGGGCGCAAAATAAGGCACTTCACAGTTTATATCAAACCACGAAAGTAAACACAAGTAGGCCTAAACTCGCATGCAAGAAAAAGGCCTAAAAGGGGGGTAAAGAGGCAAGTGGTAGTAAATGACCTCAAACAGAGGAGAGCCCTTCAACAAAGTTGAAGAAGGTCTCAAAAAAAGCCACTTTACAGTTTACATCAAAGCTCAAAACAGTTTACAAATAAGCCTAAAATACTATGCAAAAATAGGCCTAAAAGAAAGTTAAAGAGGCAAGTGATGGAAGGAAGCCTCAAACAGAGAAAGACCCTTGATCAAACATGAAAAGGGGCTCAAAATATGACTACTTCCAGTTAGGGTCGGAGCCCAAAAATGCTTACAAGCAAGGCTTATAAATGAAATAGAGAAGATGCAAGTTTGAAGGATATAGGTTCTTACCCTTGAAGAGAAGCTTTCCAGCAGGTTTTGGCCCAAGTTTCTGAGCTTCTAGCCTCTGAAGATCAGCCTCAAGGTGCTTGAATGGAGGATGGAGGTCTTGTGCTTGGTGTTGTAGTGCAAAAATGCAAGAAAATCCACCTCTAAAGCTTCAAACACACACAAACTAAGGAGAGACAGCCCTTTTTTCCTCTCAAAACTCAGACCCTCTCTCTAAGGAAGAGGACCTTTCCTTATATAGAGCAATGCAAAGCTTAAGCTTGTTGAACAAGCTTTTCTTGGCTTTGATCCCTCCATACACGTGTATGGAGGGCAGCAAAAGAAAATCTAGCTGGCTCAAAAGATCTGCCTGAAAACCAGCTGAGATAGAGGGGGCGCCAGCTATCAGCAATGGCCGGCAGTGCCACACTGATGGCCGGCAGGTGCTCATCAGTGGCCGGCAGGGGCAAAGCCCTGGCCGGCAGTGCCATGCCTATGGCCGGCAGTGCACTAGGAAGGCCACTCTGACAGGACCTAGTCAGGGTCCAAAAATGAGGCAGAAAGGATACAGGGTCCGGAAACTCGAACCGGTGACGTTTCGCCGCGACAGTCGAAAGCTGGGCGAGCAATCGAACCAGTTGTTGGGTGTACCTACAAGCACAACCAAGTCTTGAGGATGGTCAAAAATGGGGTGTCTACAATTGCCCCTCTTTGACAGAACTCAAAAGTCACAAAGTGACGGGAGTGAGTGTCAAAGCCCAAGAGACGACCCATTTTTGACAAGGCCAAAGACTCAGACAATCAATTAGTAAAAGCATGCAGGGATGCGCCCGAAGGCTGGGGCAAAATGCAAATGATATACAAGATGCAAGGGCATGATTAATAATCATGCCACGGATGCTGTAATGAAGCAAACATGCGACAGTTTTAAGCAGATGAACACGATTCCAACTACACTACAATGCAGAAAGGATGTAAAAAAAATTATGCAATTCTCACTGCGTCTCACGCGGAGAAGGCTAAAAGCGACTACCGAGAATACTCGGAGTCTCACACACAACATCTCTCCGCGTATCACACACAGGAGTGGAAGAAGGTAAACCTCTCAGTGTATCACACGCAAGAGAAGAAAGGTGAACCTCTCAGCATATCACACGCAAGAGAGGAAAGGTAAATTTCTCAGCGTATCACACGCAAGAGAAAATCTCTCAGCATATCACATGCAAGAGAGGAAAGGTAAATTTCTCAGCGTATCACACGCAAGAGAAAATCTCTCAGCATATCACATGCAAGAGAGGAAAGGTAAATTTCTCAGCGTATCACACGTAACAGAAAATCTCTTAGCATATCACATGCAAGAGAGGAAAGGTAAATTTCTCAGCGTATCACACGCAAGAGAAAATCTCTCCGCATATCACATGCAAGAGAGGAAAGGTAAATTTCTCAGCGTATCACAAGCTTTTCTTGGCTTTGATCCCTCCATACACGTGTATGGAGGGCAGCAAAAGAAAATCCAGCTGGCTCAAAAGATCTGCCTGAAAACCAGCTGAGATAGGGGGGGCACCGGCTATCAGCAATGGCCGGCAGTGCCACACTGATGGCCGGCAGGTGCTCATCAGTGGCCGGCAGGGGCAAAGCCCTGGCCGGCAGTGCCATGCCTATGGCCGGCAGTGCACTAGGAAGGCCACTTTGACAGGACCTAGTCAGGGTCCAAAAATGAGGCAGAAAGGATACAGGGTTCGGAAACTCGAACCGGTGACGTTCCGCCACGACAGTCGAAAGCTGGGTGAGCAATTGAACCAGTTGTTGGGTGTACCTACAAGCGCAACCAAGTCTTGAGGACGGTCAAAAATGGGGTGTCTACACTATCCTTTGACTTCAGCTTTTTTGGCATGCTATTGCCTCTGTTAGGGTGCGTTCTCTTGGACTTCTCCATATCCACTGCATCATCAAAATAGAGGCCCTACCCTTGGATCTGCCGAGATCCCTTGACGTAGGTGCCCTTATTTCATGGTGTCCTTTGGGACTCCCCTTGCACTAACTCTGTCCGCTTGGCATCTCGTGATTGCCGATGTGAATTTCCCTGTCCCTTAGTATGTTATGGGATAGTTGGTACTGCCTTCTGTCCTCTCTTTTGGACACCGGCCTTGGTTGCTGGTGTCGGTGTGTCTTGCAAGGGAAACATTGGTTGCATCACGCTGTTCTGTATTATGAAGTTGACCACTGTCTGCAAGTCTGTTAACTTGTTCACCATATCCTTCAGTTCCTCATCCCTTCTCAGACATTTATCCTTCTATATCTAGAGATCGCCTTTGTGGTAGTACTCATCTCGACTACATTTCTTGTTCTCATTTCGGCCCCGAGCGACATTGTTCGCCTCAGGGTCGACCTCTTGTACTTCTTCGTTATTGTTCCCTTCTCCAGTATTAGGATCCATATGTTCCTTCTCCTCATTGTGGATGTCATCCCCAATTTTCACCTTATGTTCGTTGTTGGTTATCTATTCTATACTAAGTTCCAACAGACGACGCCAAATTGTGGGTGTTGATTTTTGGCCACACAACCAAACAGGAAACTTAGCTGGAGAGCACGCGGCAAAATAGATTAAACCAACCACCTGTCAACAAGAATATGATAATACCGCGGTGGCTCGTCCACCTGGGGGCACTCCGACGATCAAGTCAGTCAAATAATCTCTCAAAGATCTCACACAAGTACTCAATGCCTCAATTAAAACGTCTCAAAATAAAAACATACCTTAAACCCACGAGGATGCCTTACTTTTATAATGATCAATGTTCAACTTCCCCTAGAAGTCGTACTTCATGGGACTCTATCCTTTACAAGGATAGCATCTATTACAACTCACACTACTCAAATTAAGATGAACTTCTCCAAGAGTCTCATCTCTATCCAAATAGGCAGCTTGATGTCATCTAGGACTCTTGTCCTCTATCTGAATATCTCGGATTCAGATATGATCACATCATATCTTGGTGACTTGATCCATCCACGTGGCACCTTGGCTAACAACCTCGACCACGTGGACAACCCAAAAAATATGTCCCCACAAATACCCCTTTTACTATTACATTTCCCATGCAAAAGAGTTAAAAATCATTTAGGGCTATTTTGGGAAGTATGTTAAAAGTCAATTTATTAACTTTTTGATTTTTTTTTGCCACATCACTTTTTTACTTTTTTAAATATATTTTTTTTTAAAAATCAAAAAATTAATTTTTAACCTATTTTTCAAAATAGCCCTTATTATTATTATTATTTTTAACATAACAAGACTCTTTGATCAATAATAAAGGCAGTTTTTAGCTCTCATTTAGATAGTTTGACATTAATACTGTCGACCATTATGATATCAACATCCATTTAACATGCTTTTTTCTGAAGCATGACAACAAGGACTTGATTGGTGCCCTCCTTCTGCAAGTAAAATCAAACTCAACACAGATAGATATTCAAAAGACAATTTTGACCTTATGGGATATGGTGGTCTTTTCAAAGATGAAAGAGGATCCCAGATTTTAGGTTATCATGGGAAACTAGGGTCAACCACAAGTGAGGAAGCTGAGCTTTGGAGAGTGTGGATTGTTTTGGAAAGATGGTTAAAAGCTAACTTTTTGACTTTCTTTGAAAAAAAAGTGTAAAAAATGTAAGAGATGATGTAACCCAAAAAGGGTTAAAAGCTAGAAAATGGCTTTTAACCATCTTTCCAAAATAGCCTTGTATAGAGGCCTTACCATCATTTTGAAGAAAAACAAGGACATCTCTATTCAAACAGATTCGAAACAGGTAGTGTTGTACATCAATGACAGCACACCTAGCCAATTTCCATACAAAACTATGTTAGAAGATATCAAGTTTCTTATGAAGAGATGCAATTGCTCTGTTATTCACATTCTCAGGGAAAACAACAAATGTGCAGATGGTCTTGCTAACATGAGAGTCAATCATGTTGAAAACTTAGTAGTTTTAAATGATCCATCAGATGAGATTACAGGTCTCCTAGTTGTAGACATTATTGGAATTTCTTATGAAAAGGCCTGATCTATTTGGTTGTTGTGCTTTTGTTTGTTTCATCTTCTTCTTCTTCTTCTTTGTTTTTTTTTTGTCTTGTCCTCTGTTCATTTGAATCCAAAAAAATAAAATAAAACAAGGACTTGATTGAAACAAATAGAAAGTGAGTAGTTAATTGAGGCAAATAAAAAGGTAAAGTACTTGATTGAGATGAAATGAAACTTAAGAGCTTAGGGATTGTTTGGATGATTTATATAAGTATATTTTTCTGACTTTTTATGAAAATATGAGCAAAAAAATAGAGGTGATTTGATTCAAAAAAGATAAAAATAAAAAATAAAAAAAGTGTGTTACGGTAAATCATGCCAAACAAGTTCTAAATGACATTTTATCCAAAGTCTAGGGACTTAAAGGCCTTGTTTGGGAGGTTAGCTATCTTAGTTAGCTATTTGACTTTTTGATTATTTTAACTTAGCTAAAATAGTTATGTTTGAAAAATTGGTTGGTTTTTGTTTTTTATTTTTTATAATTGATTTGATGATTGTGAGAAAAAAAATAAAATAATTATAAATTCAATATAACATTTTATTTTATTAATTATTTCAACCTTTTTTACCTTTTAGTAGACTAAGGGGTTGTTTGGCTAGAACTTTTTACTTAAAAAGCATAAAAGACAAAATATGTTAAATAAATTAATAAGATAAAATGTCACATTCAAACTATAATCATTTTTTTTTTTTTCACAAGAGTCAAAAAAGTTAAAAAAATTAAACCAATTAAACTTTTAATCCCAAACTAAAATAGCTAAAAAATTAATTAAAAAAATCAATTGCCAAACAACAACTAAACACCCCCAAAGTCTAATTTGACTAATAAATAAAGAGTAATATTACATGCACCAATTAATATACTAATTAGTGTACCAACACTAATTATGATATTATTATTGATTCTACTCATTATATAAATTATAAATATTAAAAATATCTTAAATTATATAATATCATCATGCATTAGTTAGTGCATGGTATTAGTGATAACTAAGGGCTGATTTGGTAAATTTTAAAAAAGTCAAAAAGTTACTATTCTATTTTAGTCACATCATCTTATTTAAGTCATATCACCTCTCTAATGCATCACTTTAAACTCAATTTAAATTCAACCCATATTTTATAAAAAATAAAAAAATACACTTATTTACGTCATCCCAAACAACCCCTAAATTGTTAGGAGTGTTCATTCCACGTGGATCTATACCTCCCACTACCAAAAGCCCGCGAGTGTTTACACGCTTCACACAATTCCCGTGTCGGTCTTCACACAAAACAAAAGCCTCCTAGAGTTTGTGAACTTCACATCCTCGTCTGCAACTTCCAAAGGAAACACCAAGATGGCTTCTTCCTCTTCAATTTTCTCTGCACCTTTTGTTGCTTTCACTCAAACCAAACCTAAACCCAACCCAATCGCTTCTTGGGTCAGTTCTTCTATGGCTTCATCTCATAAATCCTCTTTTGGGTCTTCTAAATCAGCTTTTTTCCAACATGGGTTCTCTCTAAAATCTCCAAATTTTTCTGGGTTTGTCTTGAAACCTCGCTCTTCAGCTACCGTTTATGCTAGAGCGGCCACAGAGAAGACAATTTATGATTTTACTGTAAAGGTATATGTATTTGTGCCGGGTTTCTTTTTTGGGTATTGTTTGAATTACTCAAATTTAATGGATATTGGTTAACAATTTCATCGCTAATTTGTGTTTTTCTGTTTTACTTGTACTGGGTATGTTTTGGATTGCTTATATGAAATATTGTTGTCTTTGTGGTCCCGTTTGGACCATTCTTCTGTAATGTTGTGGAAAAGTGCAAAAATCCGCAATTTTTGCTATCCAAATTAGATTCCGAGAGATATTCTAGCCAACAAAATTGGCAGATTTTTTAATCCTAAAACTAATAATGCAGGGCAAGGCACACAAATATTTGAGTCATTGCAAAATAGACAATTATTTATTCATTACTTCACTTGGATAACAATCCTACACTAATCCCATGGATTGTTAATCCTCTCACTATTAATCTTACCAATCAAACACAGCAGCCTTACTGTACTGCGCACGGCTGAGAGAGCACGTGTTTGTGATGTGAATATGTATGCTCATTTTAATTGTTGGTATTAAGCATGGATAGTATGGGTTACGAGAAATACTAGAGGTCCCTAAAATATGACTCCTAAATTCATCTCTAATGATTTGGCAAGTAGTTGGGTCTTGATTTTTAAACCAATCAATAACTGACATGGAGTAGTACACATCATTGTATAGCCTGAAGTTCCCTTCGCTGAGATGTTTTTCTGGAATCGAAATGATTGTCAATTCTACATATGAAGGGCGTCCAATTCTTATTAAGTGATTTTTCTTGTTTAAAATTGGTATGTTTGATATGAAGTTGGAGATTCATGAGCCTCATTTCATTTTTTCCTTTTTAAATTTTTTTTTTCTCTCTCTCCTTAATTGGTTCAGGTGATCAATCTTGGGGTTAAACTTGTGCCATGTAAAGTTGTTTGTGCTGATGGATGGTGGTTTTGAGTGCAGGATATTGATGGGAATGATGTTTCTCTAAACACATTTAAGGGGAAGGTGCTACTGATTGTCAATGTTGCTTCAAAATGGTATTCTTTCCTCTTATCATTATTCTGATCTGTGTTTCTTGTCAATGACTAAGCTGAGATTATTTATAAATGTCCCTTCAAGTTTTGAGACACTTGTGATCTAACTGAATAATTTGGCCTTGGATTCAGTGGTTTGACATCATCAAATTACTCTGAACTCTCCCACATCTATGAGAAGTACAAAACTCAAGGTGAGCTATATTTTGTGGACAGAGCTTGGTACTATGAATCTTTGCCATTTTTCCAGTAATAACAGTTGCACAAACTCAGGGCTTTGAAAATATTTTGATGGTGTGCTAAGAATTTTCTTTACCTTTAATTTCTCTCACTTTCCAAGGGTATGTGCTTCAACAGATTCATATTTATATGAATGTAAGCTGAAATAGAACTCAAGCAAAGCCTTATACAGGCTGAATGTAATTGGTAAACTTTTCAAATGGAACTCTAACATGCTGATTATCTTAAAGTTGATAATCAAAAAGTAGAAGTTAAAAGCATCCCTATCCCAAAGTCCAAATAATCAAATTTTTTTCTTTGTTTTTTTCAAAGCTTATTAAAGCTATTTTTGCCTCATAAGCTACAAGCAAAAGTTGTACCAAACACTCTTGACACAATTTCTCAAAATTTGAATTTTTTTTTTAACCAACTCTAATAAGTTGCACCAAATAGGACCTTTTTGTGCACATGTAGACATTGAGATGCAGTTTTACTAACATTATTAATACTTTAGGTTTTCCTGCTTTGATGATGGTATTTTATGACTAATTATTGATGTGAACCTTCAAGAGATGCTTAGGTTCAAAGAAGAACATGTTTTTCCCTGTGTGGTGCTCTACAAAGTTGAATTATGGAAAACAAGCTTAAACTTCTTAAAAATCCCTGTACCAGTGCCAACTTTTTGTAATTCATTTTTATCATCTTTTTTAATCATTTAGCTTCCCTATAATACTATCATTATGACTCGTAGCACAAAAGAGAACACATTACCTCTTCCTCAATATGTTTCCTATTGAGACAAAGTAAGTCTTGATCATAATTTGTTTTCTCAAGCTTACATAAGAAGGAAAAATAATGGGGGAATTGCTCCACAGTGTGACGGGAAAAAAAAATATATATATATATATATTTACACAAATATGGTGGGTGGTGGGTGCAACTCATCTTGTGGTGGGGTGCAACTCAAACTTTGTGGGGTTGCAACTTAGAGTTGTACCCCTCCATGTTTGTGTAATTTTTTTTTTTTTTTTGGTCCCAATGTTGAGTGATTTCCCCAAAAATAATTCATGCAAACTCCCTTGTAAAACTGACTGTTGCCATGGCTGAATTATTGTTGTTATTTTGCTAGTAATTGTTGTCTACCCTTATGCTTTATCTATGTTCTTCACAACCGTAGGCAATTGTAAATTATTGAGAAATATCTCAAGTAGTAACCAATCTGGAGATCTAACTGCCCATTGACCAATAATCATTTGGTTTCTCCTTGTCCAGTAGGGATGATGTGGGATGTCAGCCAATTAGTTGACCCCATTCTAAACAAGACATGCTCTCACCAATTTGGTTCCTTGCTATACCGCCATTTTACAACTTATCAAAATCACCTGCATATTAGATGAGAAATGATACTTGCCTACTTGGGGTCTTTTATGGCTCACCCTTGATTTTTTATTTTGTTTATTTATTTGTTTTGAATTCAACGAGTTCTATGTAAGTGAGCAAACTACATCAGCTTGCTACATGTATAACAATGGAAAAGGGAAAAAGAACTAGATGTCTACCTATTTACTAAAAAATGAGAAATGGACTCAATTTTAGTTGTGTGGTTGAGTATTTGATTGAATGGGCATCATAGTGAGCTGGATTTTTCATATTCTCAAAGCATCTCCAAAGAACTCTTTAAACAAGGCCTGTTAGCTATTATAGCTAGCATCATCATATTTTAGTTACTTCAATGAGTTAGCCATTATAATAGCTATTTTAACAAAAAATTTCAAGGTTAGCTATATTTGAAGAGCCTTGGGAAGCTGTTTAAACAGTTTGTGTATAGATACGTAAATAAAGAGTAGCGTTGGATTGGAGTACATAGATAAAAAAGGAGTTAGGCAAAATAAAGAATATCTTTTTTATATTTTAGCTAGTGAAAAATGAAGAGTATGGTTGGAGTTGCTTAAGTGTCTAAGTCTAAACTAACAAAATATGCGATTTTGAACTTTCCTTTTGTTTTCCTTTGTTTCCAACAACTAAATGAAGAATGTCTTCTGATATATTGTGCAGGCTGAGCCTACTCCCATTAATGATTGAACTATCTAACTTGAATTGTCCATATTAAAACAGAATGTCCATGATGTGTGAGATAACTTATGTTATAGCATGCTATTGATAGGATTAAGGTAATGGGAAATCTATAATGTGAACCCCTAAAAAGGAGTACATTGTAAGAAAGTTACAATTTTTTGGGTTGAAAGTTACGAATATTTGTGGTGTGTTATACCAATTTGTGGTAAGTTATGATTGGTGAATTTATGTTGTACATCCTAAAGTGAAAGTTATACATGTGTGGTGAGCAAAAAGTTAAACTTTTTGTCATAAGAAAAAGTTATGTCATTTTATGGTTTATGTTACAAAATTGTGTGGTGGTGTTATGAAGTGCATACCATATGCAACCTTTTAGGGGTGCACACTGTAGCATTTCCCTAAAGGTAAATGTGATGATATGAAAAGGTTATTGGGTCCACTGCACATGGGGGATGAATAAAATCATATTATTGTTCTTTATGCAAAGTTCTCCATTCCGTTGACTTCTGTGGAAACTTCAATTACTGCTGCTATGGTTTAATCATACCAGAGAATGAGGTAAAATAGAAAGTATCTTGACTTAGACAAAACTCATCACCTTTTGTAATCTTGTTGCAGGATTTGAAATTCTAGCTTTCCCTTGCAATCAGTTTGGGGGGCAGGAGCCTGGATCTAACCCAGAGATTAAGCAGTTTGCTTGTACGAGGTTTAAAGCAGAATTTCCGATTTTTGATAAGGTTTGTAAGGTTGTGTTTCTCTTGATTTAACACTATTGCATTTGGAGAATAGCTCAAGAACTACACAATTATGCACATCAGGTTGATGTAAATGGACCAAATACGGCTCCAGTTTACCAGTTTCTGAAGTCAACAGCTGGAGGATTTTGAGGTGATCTGGTTAAGTGGAACTTCGAGAAGTTTCTAGTGGACAAAAATGGTAAGGTTGTTGAAAGATACCAGCCAACGACATCTCCTTTACAAATAGAGGTATGTGTCTTTATCCATTGTTAGGATTTGTGAACTCTATGAGATACTGCTTGGATGTATGGACATGTTTGGCATGTGGTAGGAGGTCATAGTGCAGCTTCAATAACCGTACTTAAGATTTTTGAGGAAACTTAAATCTTTAAAATAATATGGTTTTAGTGGTTCATGGTAATTCAATAGTGATAAAAGTTCGGAAGATGTAGGAAGTGAAGTTAAAGTAAAAGCTTATTAGAAGGGTCGTACTTGGAAGGTTCTTATTCCACTTTTCAAAATAATCTAAGATAATATTATTTGTGTGTGTTTTTTTAATAACTATTTTGGATACTAATTATTAAGATTTGCCTTTTCTTTCTTTATAAATATAGTGAAGACTGAAGACCATGATTTAAGACTATTTGAAAATGTTATCACATTAATTGAAGAGCCAATAGCATTGGAATGTGTGTGTGTTTTTTTTTTATTTTATAAATTCAAAATTATGAGAAAAAAGGCATAACAACGTTTTCCAATTGTATATATATAATAGATGGGATGAAAAAATTGAGTAGAGCTGATATATATATATATATATTTGACATATTATTTCATTGAAAACTTTGATGTGAAATATTTCATTGAAAACTTCTTCAACTTTTTCTGCCATTTGGTTGGATATGAAATCAGGAAAATGTTTTAATGGTAAAATATTTTACTGTCAATAACTGATAATTGATTTACCAAACTGGAATCTGTCTTCTTCCTGAGAATCTATGGAATCTTTCAAACCTCAACCTGATAACTTTGGACTGGACTGACAGATATGTGAAATCACTAATGACCCCACAATTTCCTCCAATGCTAGCAATCATTTTCCATTGAACAGTCACTATTTGATGCCAGCAACCATTTTCCTATTCAGGTGCTGATGGTTAGCTGGTTTTGGGCAGTCCCCTAGGCCAGCCTCATCATCACCTAGCAGATTGACCCCACAACCTCAGGGCTTGAATTTTCCTTCAGTACTTCACTTTTTAGGCATCCTCCATGTTTCTTCTCCACCTAGGTGCCTCGCCTAGGCACTGCTCACACCTCGCCTCAATGGCTTGCACACTTTGCCTACCTTGGTGCCTCTCCTTTCTGTGAACCATGATTGGAATAGCACGCTGATGCTTCATGCAGCCTAGGTCTGGAGCTGGGCCTGGGGAGCCTGGGGTCAGTGCTTTAGTCATGGGTCGCTTAAGTGACCCTTGAATCTCATGCGGGATTACTGCGGGCTTGTGGATTGGCTGTTAGAGCTAAGGGATCGTAAAGGTTCTTAGCTTACCCCCCTCGGGTGGCTTTATTTTGATCAATTCTAGACAAGAAGGAGAGGCCTCTATACGAAGGCCAAAGTTTCACCAAGTCATGTTACTCCTCGTAAGATGTATCAAACCTACCCACTACAACTCATGGCATAGCCCTCAAAGGTGAGCTAGCCCCCATGGTCCAACTCTCTTATAAAAGGTCTCCTCTATACACAACTCCACCTCCAAACTTGACTGAGAGCCTTCCTCTCACTCTCAAGTAAAGAGAGAGAATGTTCTATGTGATCTTCCAGGATATGAATCAGGGAAGACCTTGGCCAGGGTCAGGTGATAATTCGAAAGGAGTTTCACTAACATGAGTTATTTCAGTTAGATAGAACACATATGATTGAGTTAGGGGTTTGACAGTTTTTCATATCCTATTAGCTTAAGAGGGACTTTGTAATATTCATGATGGAATGATTCAATTATATTTTAACTATCGACTAGAGTGTTCCCTCCATATATTCATTATATGTTGTAGAGCCCATTGGAATAATTACATGGTTTAATTTGAAGGAGTTTTAAATAACTCTACTACCTAGATAAGTGTAAACCTAAAAGTTCAAACACAATAGGTGCATTGTGTAGTATGAAGGAATTAAGAGCTAATTTATAGTCATTTTAGAGTCTTAAAGCAATTAAGGGAATAATTGTGATAAAGTCTTTTTCTTGTAGGGTAAGATAGATTAATCCTTATTGAACAAGATTACCTAGTTCTATGCATGAGTTCGTTCTCATAAGAGCTATCCCTCTAATTAAAACTCTCTTTTCCCTACACTCACTAGAAAACTTGTGAAGTATGAAAGTACCTTCATGTTCAAAATTTGCCTTGAATGGATACTTTTAGAGACCCGACATTTGGAACTCTTTTGGATTCAAGTGAACTCGAAAGAAACATCACTAATTGGATTTTTCATATAAGGTATTTATTCTAATTATCTATATGGATGGTTGAATTTGAATTTTGTTTATATCACAAACATGATCATGGGTATTGAGTTGTAGATATTTTTTAACATTTGCTTACTGGTGGTCCCCTTCAATGAGTGCATTCAGAAGTGTAGAGTGAGGTGGAAACTGCTAATAAAAAACAATCCTAAAAATATGGAGTTGACGATGGCAAGATGCATTAGACTCACTTGGGATGTTTCCGGTGAGAAAGGAGACTGGCCCATGGCGCCGGATCCTCTTCCTTGGTGGTCGCTCCTTCGAGTTCCAGGAGGAAGCGGCGGATCAGAGGGGGCACCAGCGGTTGGGTATTGTGGAGTGTGGCTCCGGCCTATGGCGGGAAGTGATTTTGGTTGGTTTCGAGGTGAGTTGGGTTGTCAACAAACTGCGGTTGGCTTCGGGCAATCTGCGAACTCAATCTTTCTTGGGTCGTTTGGACGGCAGACATCGGAGTGTGGCTATTTGGGTTTGCGACGAGGAGGATGGTGGGATGTCGTTTTAGATTGTGGTCATGATTGAAGGTAGACGACATGAAATTTTTATGCCTATGTTAGAGTTTGGGGATGGCTGGGAGGGTGTGGCGTTGGTTATTGAGGGATTCATCAGAGGAGAAAGCTAGGTTGTGAAGGCTGGCGCTGTGATGGGGGCACCGGTGGTGATGAGGACGGCTCTGTCTAGTGTGGACAACATGGGTAAACTGATCCAGGCTGTGGCAGAGGAGAGGTGGTTTGGCTTGCTGAATAGGGCTTTGGTGGGGGATAAGGGTGTTGGGTTTTCTGTAATGATGGAATGGGTTGGTCGATGGTGTGGATCATCAGGGAAGGTGGAGATCCGGCTAGTTGGGGGTCAAGACTCTCTTCGTGTTCCCTTCACGACAGGAAGCTGAGAATATTTTACGACGTCGGTGGGTTTTCAACAGGTGTGACCTTAGTCTGTGGTGGTGGTCATCGTCAATCCTCTGTGACAAGGGAAGTCGCCTATGGCGGAGGCGACTGTGTGAGTAAAGGTGGTAGGTCTACCTATTCATCTTCAAGGGTTGGAAACGTATAGGGC